>VXAZ01006908.1:723791-821681 GCA_013399875.1 Gymnorhina tibicen
GGCGGCAGCGCCGGTGCCGTCCCGCACCTCCCGCGCCTCCCGCGCCCGCGGAGCCGAGCGCAGCGCAGCGTGCGGCGGTCGGGACGAGCCGCGCTCCGGCCGCGTAGCCCCGCGGGAGGCGGGTCCCATCCCGGGGCTGCGGAGGGGCCGCTGCTCCCCGTGCGTGAGTGGGACGCGGGGCTCGCTCAGGACGGGCAGACCTGGAACTCGGGAGACAGGGGAAGGAAATCTCATCATTGCCCAGAGGTGCTCCCGGCCCTTATCAGGACACGACCCTGTATCCTTAATTTCCAGTGGTAGAATAAATATTAAATAACAGAAGTTGACAAGGAATACCCAAAGCACGGGATAGTGCATTGCTAAACGGGAATGTCCTTGCTGAAGTTGAACAGCATGATCATGCTATTTCCAGACTGAAATAACTTGTAATTTCATTAGATGTTCCCGCTGAAATCCGGGAGGTAGAGGCGGGGGGCAAGGAACAAACAATAAGTAATCAAGTGCTGGATGCTCTTTAGCTGAATTTCTTTCCTGAAGTGTCCCCCCTGGACTGGATATCTAAAGAGCCATCTCTGTGCTTTCTATTGGCCCTCTGGGAAGACGTTTAAGGAAAAAAGTTTGTGAAGGTTTCTACAAACCTTTCCTTCCTTCCGGCAACATTGTTAGGGTCAGACCTTTGCACAGACAGAAACAAAGGACAGGCACAATTCAGGGAAAGAATCTACCAGGAGTGGGCAAAGCAAGGGCAGGGAACTGTGGCAGCTGGATTCTGGGGCAATATCTGAGGGCATCAGGCAGTGTATGGCAAGGAACGCTGATGGCTTCCAAGATGTAACTATGTTTTCTAGTTAAAAAAAAAAAAAATTAAATGGGATTTCAAAGTGTAATACTTTGTGATCTGAGTGGGCAAGTCAAAAACTGACTGGCAGCATCACGTGCAATAAAACCTGTTGTTTTCCCCCTGCAAGCAAGAGTGTGGTTCTGTAGGATGCTGAAAAATCTCATTACAGCTTCTCTGCTCAGTCTGCTCACTGAGGATATTGTTTTCACAGGCATTCTTTAGCAGGTGACACAGAGATACAGCCACTATGATACTATACTTTTTTGAACTCCTTTTCCCTGTACATTGGAATTTCCATTTTTTGGACATGAAGCTTCTCGGAAAAGTGATGACTAGAGCTGGTTAGGAATTTTCTGAGAAAATCTTTTGGGTTTCTTTTACTGGAAAATGCCAATACATCAAAACTTTTCACAAAAATAACTCCTGTTAAAGAGAAACTTTCTTTTGTTTGTTTCCTTCAAATCAAATGACAGAGAAACATGCAACAGGCGACATTGCCAATAGTTTGTGGTAACCTGCTGTTGAGAAACCCTCACCTGTGACAGAAACTCATCAACTGATGGGCTAGTTAGAAAAAAAAGCAAAATAAACACTGCAGACACACCCTCCTCACACACTTAATTCCATGGGCCAGAGGTACACAAGTGGTCTATAGTCAAGCTCATAAGAAGCTAGGTCACGCTTTGCTTTCCTAATAAGTCAGGGTGCTTTTCTTGAATGAGAGAAAGTCCTTGTTGTCCCTGACTGTAGGCACTTAGTGCTGGTCTGTAGTTTACCAAGTTCAGTGAATGTTGGATCTATCTAATATTCCAATGGGAGAGACTGAGAGACACCTTCTCTACTGCCTGTATCAGTGGACTGATGAATAGGGTTGTGCCCTAACCAATGGGCACAATGAATGGTTCACCTTAATAAGGAGAAAAATTTGAATTCTTAAAGAGTTTTTCAGAGTAGAAATTGTTTTCTGACCAGCTCTTATGGTGACAGTTTCTTGACAACTCTGCCTTTCTTGATTTTCTTCCCCCACCTGACTTAATATTAATTAATCCTATTGTTTGCCTTATTGGCAAGAGAGATGACTCTTATCACATACTGCCATTTTGCTTACCTTGTTTTTAAAAATACATTATCTTCAACAAAAGTGTCTGGATATTTACACTGTAGTTGTAAAGAAGTTGTGCTACTTCTTTCTGAAAATACAAATTTCTGGATCATTTCTGAAAATGATTGCTTTCTAAACATAAATGTTATCTTTCTATGGGATGTTGATTTCTTTTTATTGGGATGTTTTTAAGAAAGATTAGGATTTGCCTACATATGATTATTTTTAGATATGAAAAGAAAGCTAAATGATGAAAACAGAATTAAAACATAAGAAGTCTTTTGCTAATGCATGTCCATACTTCTAGTGCTGTTCTATGAAATCTGATTTCAAATGTACCTAATGATGAATATAGTTTTTTCTGCGAATGGATATTCTGGGTTTGTAATCTCATGCCCTAAATTCTTGTGCTAAGACAATGTTCTGTGTAACAGAAATTGCTGACTAATACAGTTGGGTTATATTAAGGGGTAAAGAAAAAGGAGGGTGAAGAAAACACGAGAAATTTAAACGTCAGCAAGCTGTCTATGCTATCAGTTTCTGAGTTTCTTTTTAATATATAAAAGATAAGACAGTGATTGATGAAAGATAAATGTGCATGGTTCCTATAGACTGCTTGCCTAGTCATTATCAATATCCTGTAAGTCTCTATCACTTGCACAAAGAAATTAATCTCACAAAGAAATTAATCTGTAGCTAATAACTTTATCAAGGACTTTTCTTTCTTGTTCAGATATTCTTATTATTCAGTATTCTAGGGAAGTATCTCTTTAGTAATGTTCATCTAGTGAAACTAAAAATGATTTTTTAATCAAAGCAACAAGTAGATAGGCATGTTGCAAAAGAGTGAATATTAAAGATTTATTTAAATTAAAGACATTTTTCTGTGAAAGGACTGTCAGCCAAGTGTGCTTATTTAAATTTATTTAAAGCACTTTCTGCAGTTTGGATGATCTGAAGAAGTTGCTAATGAAGATGTGGGTGTTGCACTTAGTTCCTATATATAATTATCGCTTAAAGAACAATAAAATCAAATCCCATAGCCATAATCAATTTATGAATGTTGTGTGTTCCTGTGGTCTGCATAGCTAAGTATATTTTTAAAAATTAATGTGATTTATACTTTCCCATCCCAGCTGTAGATAATCATTATACTATATACTGTCAACAAAGTGAAATGATACTGTGCCAGTTGGAAGAGTGTATTCCTTCTGTTTAATGGAATCCTTTTGGTGCTCAGTGCCAGGGGCTGCTTGTTTTGCTCTCACATGTAATACAGCACTTACCCTGCTTAACAGATTTTCTGTTTCTATTAATGCCATTTTCATAAGCAACATAGCAGGAGAATATAGAGTTGAAAGACATGAGATTAAAATGTTGCGTAAAACTCTGGAAAATTGACCACTGAAGTCAAGGAAAGGAAAGCCTCTTATTGGAGGAGCTCATCTGTCATTATTGTAATACTTCAACTGAGGCCAGGGTTGGAAGGGAAATGTGCAGTCTCCCTCAGGGAGCAAAATATCTCCCTTTTGGATCTTTATGCTGAATATTACTTTGCCACTTAAGCATTTCAAACTTTTCCAAGAGGTTTGAAACCAGCATAACTGGGCCTCTTTGTGAGTAAAAGTGTGGTGTGGAGAAAAAAGCATTGCCCTGAATGTTTTACAATTACTTGTACTGGATGACTGTTGGAATTTCACTTTGTCCCCACCCTGTGAGGTGAGGTGGAATGGCAGACACTGGAAGGCAGCCCAGAGGTGAGAATGGATTGATCATGGAGGTGAGAAAGGACTGATCTCCATGCTTACTTGGGAAACACGGATGGTAGAACAACAGCCACAATGCAAGCAAAATTTGAACCTCGCAGTGAGGAAAGTGTGGCAGCTACAAGAACTGGGAAGGGGTGAGGACATCCTCACTGTTACCCTATCTTTTCCTGTAGGTCTTTGTGGCAGTGTCCTCAGAGGGTTGTAGAGCTGTTCCCGACTGTGGTTAGTACCTACATGCAAAGCAGTACTGCAGCAAAGCAGAGCTGGGAGCGTGCTCCAGATTAGTCAAATGTGTTGGCAAAATCTAGCTGTAGTTTTCAGTGCCTCGTGGGCCTCCACCCATGTGCTGTGTGACGAGCCCAGCAGTGCCTGGCAGTCCTCGGTGCTGCTGGCCCAGCTGGGGACTGGCTGCTCCCTCTGTCCCCCCTCAGCTCCAGCTTTTCCTATGACTCGCTGCCTTGGCCGGCGGCACTATTTTTATGTATACAACATGCAGTAAGGCTCTCATCACTCCTCACAGGGGCTGTTTTGCTGCCCTCAGCCATCTGTCATTCTTTGTTTTGCCCAAATCCTTGCCCTGCCTACTTGTGCTTTTCTCCTTACTTCTTGCTCCATGCCTGGAAATCCAGTTGGCTGGGACACCGTCACAAAGGAAGGACACAACATGCTGGGTGCCTTGAAGGAGACGCCAAGTGCTTGTAAAAATTGTGGAATTCAATGTGAAATGGTGGGGATTTAATACTTGTGCACAATGCATAAGAAGACAAATCTTACAAGGGAAGATCCTGTCAGTAATTTAGCCAGAGGTTAGATACAGTAAGTCAGAGTACAAATGTGCTGCATCCTGCTGAGCAGATAGCCTTTTCTTGGAAGGAAAAGAGCTGTCCATTTGCAGCTACCACCCAATTTTAGAATATACTATCAGTTGTTAGCATTATCCTTAGCTCCTTGAGCTTTCATGCTGGCTACAGGAATGGGTTCCAAAGGCAGGACTTAGCATAAACATGAAGCTGGGTTCCCAGTTATATGGCAATCTTTGCAGTTGCTAATAAGGGGGTGTGGGTGTGTGTGTCTGAGTGGTAATGTAAAGCCAAAAAGAAGTATCTTTTTGCATTTCCTGAATCTGCTCAACAACTAGACTGAGAGCCAACATAGAAATAAGGAAATCATTATCTATTATATATACATATTATATGGATAGTTATGTATATTTCAAACTACTTTCTAAAAATTGTATATGTTTTTTCCCCATGAGGCTCTTGTGCCAAGAAAATAAATTTCAGAAGTTAAAATATTCACATCATCCTCCAGGTACTTCTGAGAAACTGTTTAGTTTTGACAAGCTAGAGATTCCTCCTTGGACAGCTGGTTTTATTTTGGTGACTTTCCATCTACACAGCTGACTGCAGATTTTATGGGTATGGTTGGTAAACTTCTTTCATGCCAAATTATTTTCTTACGTAAATAACTGCATTAAACTTAATCTGGCATCTTAAGCCTATCCAGTCTACAAAGCTGTTTTCTTGGGCACAACTCAGATTGTTCCAGTTTCTCATTATGTTGGTCTGCCTTTCTTCCTTTTTTTCCTTCTTTTCCCCCCAAATGAGAAGTCATTTGGAAAAGGTGTTCACTTTTTGCATTCTAGCCAGGAATCTGGACATTTCTGATACTAAAACAGGCAGAAGGAAAAGTCAGAGTAAATGAAAGTAAGTTAAAAGTGTTGAGCATTAATTCTTTTTGTCAGAGTGACTCTGTTATTACTTGATTTAAGAGCCAAAACTGCTTTGAATATATGTTTTGAAAAAGTGCTTTCTAACTGTTCACACAGATACCAATACTGTGCTGACCCTATTAGTATCAACATTCATCTTTAAAATCCTTTCTTTTATTTCCGTGACCACACTGTTAACTGAAGCATGTTTTATCCAAAAGCATTTAGTAACATCTACTTTCACCATCTGGTGAAGATTGGGTTTGTTTGTTTTTTCTTTTTTTTCTTGGTGAAAAAGGCACCATTCTGAGGCACACACCAGAATGCAGTCTACCCTTGATGTTTTATATCCTTTAAAAAACATTCTCTTGGAAATACATTATTGAATATAATTAAAAGTATCCCTTCTATCATATTTTATAGACAAGTTAAACACCTCACTGAATTTCCATACTGCTTTTCAGCCCATATATGATGAGAACTGTTGATTTGTTTCAAACCCTACTCATTGATGTTTTCTTGTTAAGCAAGTTTTGCCAAATGCTACTTTATGCATATAAACATACTTTGTTTTTAATTCTCATATTAAATTGTCAATGTTTATACTGAGATAAGCATTCCGCTTTGATATATCTGACACTGTGGTAATACATTGTTTTGCAGATTCTTGCTTTGCACATTTTTTTTTCCCATTCAGATACATACTTATGAATATAAGTTACCATGCATTTTTTTGCCAAGTATAGTGTCCCCTAATAAAATGTTTGATATGTTTATTGTGTTGAACTGTTCTTTCCTACATTTATTTCAGATGTGTTTAGGGTTGGGAATTTTTTCTTTTTTTCCCTTTTTTTTCCTTTTTTGTTTTGTTTTGTTTATTGAAGGTCTTCCATATGATGGTAGATTTCTGATTTTCCACCCCCTGCTCCCAAGTTTTAGATCACATGAAATTCCTCTCTCATAATGTATTTTTTTTCCTAGCTCATTGGGAAAATCCAGTTTACTTTAGCTTGCAGTGATGATTGTTTGCAAAATTAAATTAATAGCTAATCTCATTTTAGCATTCTGACCTGGTTATCAATTATAACACAAATAATTCAATCTTTAATTAGCCCATCTGTTAACTGCTCAAGGTCAAGTGACAATTTCATTACAAACATGATGCAAAATATTAAACAGAATTCTAAAATTCCAGTTGATACTAAAGAAAGAGCCTGTGTCTGTTTTATATTTCTGAAATAATCGTGTCACTTTATATGACCATTTTTCTTCACTGGAATATATTTTGAATCATCAGCTTCTCTGTGCTTCCTGCACAGCATGCGGACAACTTTCCTTTTTAAAATTTTTCTCCCCATGCCATATTATTTTGTATTTCATTCTCCATTTGGAAGGACTGCAGTTGATTCCTGCAGTTCTCTGACAGCATCTGCTAGCCTAAGAAATTCGGGTATCTTCATTTTCTTGATTTGTTTTATTTTCCCATAGATTTAGTTTATCTCTGACATCTGACAAACACAGAACAGTGATGCTGTTACATGAGTGTTCATATTCTTTGAAAAACTGGAAGTTATAAAAGGTCTTTTTACCATTCATGCTATGAAGACCTGTTGCCAACCTATTTTTATATGCAAATGTGGTAACAGGAAAAAAACGAATTCATTACCCCACACAGTTGAAAGTTTAGCTTAACAAAGCAAATAAATAGTAAAATGCTCAAGTTCTGCAAGTCTAAACAAACAAAAGGGTAATAAAACTCAATCACAAACTACCAAGTTTTCATTAAGAATCTCAATTTAGGTATAAACATTTAATTTAAATGTATTTATCTTCCCATTTGGAAAACCTGGTTTTAAATTTTAGTGGTTTTGTTCTGTGTAATAAAGTAGGATGCAAAATTAGAAAGAAACAAAAGGAGTAAGCTTTCTTACATTATCAGGAGATTCCAAGATGTGTTTCTTTAAAAAAGTACTAACTTTTGCATAGACTGGAGAGAAATTTGGAAACCCTGGAAGCTCATATGCTGAATACATCATAACTGGTATTTAATAAAAGATTTGTAGAGTCTGTAACAAGTCCATAGAAGTAGAGATTTTGCTAGTGGAGGCAGCCAGTATGCTCCAGTTGTGCTCCACGAGACCATAACTTTGAAGCTTAAAATATACATCTATATTAGAAAAAGCTGGAGTGATGGAGGGAGGAGAAAGGGATTACCAATGAAGTAGATAAAGTCAGGTAATCTCCTTGTAAAATTTTGCTGTAGATTACACAAGTAATGTTTTGATCTCATTATAATGGACAAAGGTGATCTTTGGGCTCTATGACATCCTGTATGCTCTTTTGATTACCACAATCATGGTATTGTATTTGTTGTACTAGGTTTTTTACAACTAAATAGGTAATGCAAAACCAAATACATTTTGTGGTCAGACTAAGACCTTAGGGTGTGAAATGTGACTTGCTTAGGTTTTTGAACTCTAAATAACCCACAACTAGATTTATACTGAATTTCTTGACTCTCATATAGCTCAGTATGAGACCAATTGTACTCTGCAAGGTGTAAATTTTAATTTGAGACATGGAGCATAGTTGGGTAGTTTCAGAACTGAGTGATGTGGTGGTTTGGGAGTCCAAAGCCCTTTTTGCTGTGGGACACAAGGCCAGAAGACAAAAAAGAAGCTATTTTGCTGTCATTTTTCTATCAGCCCAGTGATTAGAGAACATCTGGAGAGAAAGAGAGATCAAAATATAAACACCTTTGTTGATTCAAACCTGTTTGTCTTGTTAATAAAAAAAGTGTCTTCCTATGATACTGCATACTGTGGCATTCATTGCTCTCAGTTCTCTGTGTTACTAGTTCTGTTTCATATAAATATAATTAAAATTAAAGTTAAGTAGGTTCTAGAATACAGGCACTGCAACTTGGTGGTGAGTTTTCTTAAAAAAATGCTGCAGAATGACAATTTTCTTTATCTCTGATCATTGAGCTTATTTGACACGGACTGGAACTGCTCCAAGGAAAGGTATTGTTGGAGATCTTTTCCTCCTGGTGCCCTATAGTTTGAACAGTCTCAGTCAATGATTCCTATCTGAGAAGATTGTGCAGAAATCTCATTTGAAAATGTAGTAAGAGAATGGAAAGGTGAGTTCTTGTAGCTCCAAGGTAAATGTCTTTCCCTGTGAGGTACCTTTCTTCTTAAGTAAATATTTAAAGCCTTTTATGAAAATGGGGAATTCCAGCAGGGAGACTGTGGAAATAACAAATGAAATTATGGAACACTTGTCCAATGCTGCATCCTGCTAGAGCAAATGTGTCAGTTCCCAGTTCCTTGGGCACTGAGTGAGCTCTTCTCTTTTCTGTTCAACTTCATGTTAAGAAATAGTAAAAGGCACCACCCTCACCTTTTTGAGGATTTTTTTTTAAGTTGAGTCAAGAAATATTTTTAGTTAGTGGTTGTTTCTCTTGAAGAAAAAAATGTTGGTTCATATTTGACTGGATTCCTTTGTGTTTGAATCAGCTGCTATTAGTTTCAAATTTAAGTGGAATGTCAGACTTCCTTGGTAATATGATATGAAACTACAGGAAACATCAGAGGACATGGCCCACAAAATGGGCAGAAGTCCTGATTAATCAAAGTTTAAAAAATTGAAATGAATGGCAATCACGAATCAGTTGCATGAATTATAGCATACTGCATGCTAACCTTTAATGTGGAGCATGCCTAAGGCTCTATTTGAGTTAGCATTTTATTAATAAAGGCACTTAATTTGACACAAAAAGAATATTATTTTTATATATTTTGTTTTGAGAATTGTAAAAGTAGTGCTTTGCATTATTCTGATGTTTCTAACAGTCACACCACAGATGCACTTGGCCCTTTGCCTTTTGGATTATAGGCAAGACATAGAATGTTGTTGTTTGAAAGCTAAAGTAAATCAGGCTGTTATGAATTGCTAAATGCAAGATCAAACCCATAATCCTCTTTGGACAACTGCTAGGAAAAGAAGGACAAAAAAAGAGCAGAACTCTCTACCATATTTTTCAGGCGGAACAGAATTTCTTGATTTTTTATATCATATTCTTGCATACTGGCTGGTGAGTTTAAGAAGCTGTTACCATTGGGAATTAAGAATTGACACTTAGCAGTAGATGGGAAATATTAGTATCAGGAACTGAAAGAAAATACTTTGATATTTCAGTACAGATTCTTACCACCACTTGACTTGGCTGAGACAACATAAAACTAACAGTATGTCTTGGAAGATAATAGATTGAGAAATACACCACAAAAGCTTTATAGAAGATTTGTTTTTCTGTGGTTGACTTAAGGGGCAAATGCAATCCTTTTTGCAGCACTTTGGCTCTATCACGGGTACAGCAAAAAATAAAGCAGCTTCAGTGTAGACACAACTGTTTCCAGCAGTAGGATGCTGATCCTTAAGATGAGAACATTCTCATAACATCTCTCTAAGCAGTGATTCACTTTGGGTGCATGTGCACAAATAGAAGGCTGGAAATGCTTAAGAGAGCTGTTATGAGTCCCTAACACAACACCATAATTATTAGCACTTCATTTTTTAATCAAAAGCTTCTTCATATAATAATATTCTATTTAAAGGTAAATAAATTCCTTTTTTTCTTAAAATTTATTGTGATTGGGATTAAAATGGTGAGCTGTTAGATGCTGAGGAGTAGCATAGTTTACATAGTTTAATTTTGTGAGTTCAAAAAGAAAGAGAGGAGGATGGGGTGAAGATTATCTAATAGGGATGTTACAGCAGAGATATTCCACTCCTTTGTTTTTCTTTTTTTTAAAGCTGAAGCTTGATGAGATCTAATGTAAATGTCTTTGTTATATTTCTAGGTGTCCTAGGGATAACTCACCACTGAGAGGTGTGATTTAGCTGAATCCAGTGTAAATGTGAACTCAGTGATCAGGATGGAAGTTCTGCAAAGGGAACACCCCTAAGCCCTCTTTGGGTTTTCAGTATGTGGAGCTGTCAGCAACTCCCCCAGAGCCTCAGCTATTGCAATTTACAGTTATTCTGAGCTTCTGCAGAGTGCACCAAGCAAAACTTTACTGGTCTGAGTGCACTCCACACATGCATGAGGGAGGATCTATTCAGAGCACTAGGCTGAGGTTTTATATACTGGAAAAACTCTGGCAAAATTTAGTAAATTGAACCTGAGCATTTGTGTTCTATTATTGTTGCAGAGTCTGTAGAGAAGAATGAAAGGACAGCTGTTAATACAGTTACATGGAAATAAGTTCTGGAAAATACTATTATCTTCTTTGTAAACGAATGAGGAACGTATTCACCTAACCTTACATGGATAAACCATCGAACTCAAAAGATCATCTGGGATCACTGAGTGAAATAGGAGAAATAGATCCACAGGGCAATTTATTCTCCCTGTGTTACTCATCTGAGAGAATAGGGACAATTACTCTCCAGATGTATTCATCTGCCTTCACAGATGATGGAGTAGCCTTCCCTGGCACACTGGTTTTCATGGAATGCAAAGTAAAAATATAATAAATATTGGGAAAATTCTGAATTTTCTCGCAGATATCAAAGACCTTTCCTCTTGCACTTTAGCCAGACATCTCTACCCAATCTTCCTCACTCCAATTTATACCTCTTCCTCTGGGCCTTTCAATAGAGACATGGAAACCAGATCAGCATGTTTGTTTTTGCAGAAACCTTTGCAGAAAACTGCAGACTGTTTCCATGCTATGGCCTCTGTTTGACCTCATAATCTTTTCTGTGAGCTAACACTTCTAGTACAGTCACACTTAAACTGGACACAGCACTCACACTCAGACTTCATTGGAGCAGCTAGAGGATAAATGATAATTTTGTGTCACTTCCGGAATCCACTTATTTTCACAACTTGTGCTTAGTTTATTGTTTTAAGAACAGTTTTTTTGCATTCAGCAAGTGATACTCTTTTTCAGTTGAGTTTTCCATGGAAATATTTACAAGATCTCAGATAATTATGAGGCATATTTTGGAGATTCTGAAAAAAATTTACAAAGGGTGAGAAACTTTCCTCTTACCCTTTTACAGCATTATGCAAGTCTTTATTTGAAACTGGTTTTGCTGTAATTCCTATTATTTTGTTTTTAAAAATGGATATCACCATCTAAAATGATCAACTCTTCTGCAGTATATGCTTATACCATATTTTTGTGAGATCCTTTATGCTTTAGGTACTGAAGATGCTATAATTCCTATAAAATGTTATCCATATCTAATGTCATCTTTAATCTCAGCACCCTTCTTTACAATGTTTTATTTTGTTCTTGTTTTTTTTTTCTTCTTTACATGTTTTTTCTAGAGGGTAAAGGGAAAAAGAGAAATCCTCTTCACGACTTCAAAAAAACAGGAGAGTTGATGCTCATTAAAGTAAACAAAACACTGGAAGTAAAAACTAAGCTGTTAAATACCACAGAGCAATGTGCAAAGAGATGCAGCAGGAACAAGGGCCTTTCATTCCCTTGCAAGTAAGTATGTATCTGTTTTGTTTATTATTTTCCCTAAGGAAATATGTATAACAGCCTTTGACCAAAGGTCTCTCTGTAATTGTCATCAGTGGTAGCTTGTACAGAGAAAAAAATAAAGATTGTGATTTTTTATTTCAGTGATCTTGCTCTACGTGTCCAGAGTGTCAGTCTTTTCTGAGGCTTTGTCTGAGTTGTCTGTCTTCTTAGCTTGCCCAATCTGTAATCTTTTCCATAACATATCTGAAAAAATGTACTCATGTTAAGATGTGGATGACTTGGGGTGCAATGTAGTGTTCGGTGAACATTTCTGAGATTTTTCTGTCTCTTATAAAATGGTTATTGTCACACATCACAGCTGCAGTATTTCAGCACCACTTCAGACCATATTCTGTCTTCATTTTTTGCACATTACTCCTGCTGAAATCAAGGAGAACCTCACACATGGAGCACAGATACATGCCCTGCTGAAGTTCACTGGCAAGTACTGTGAATCTGATACAACAGAATCAAACCTCGGCTGTGGATAGCTATCCTTCAGCATCTGCTGTCTCTTAGAAACACATCATGCAGCTGATTGCTTGTCTGCCTTGTACATATTCTCTACTATTTTTTTGAACAAATCACTATTATTTTTCTGACGTATGAAACTTATCCCCCTGGCCTCTCTTAGTCTAGACCATTAGCAATTAATGAAAGGCCATGAATGCAGAAGAATCTTGGAGAGAGCAGATGACTTCTGTATTGGTGAGTACTGGGCTAAAAGTGAGCCTGAACTTGGAACATAAAAAAGTTTTGACAGTTGGTACAAGGGGAAGCTAGACCAAATGTGACAACAAAAGCTCTTCCTTGGCAGAGAAGGTTCTCAACTGTGACTTAATTCTTCCATAAGCCTTTAATTCCACTGTTGCAAGATCTCATTACCATCATTCTGTACTCTTGACTATTTATATGTGTAAACAATGAGCAGGGTTAACTTCTTTCAGATACAAAATATTTTCCAGGCACTAATATTTTTCACATGGTACAAGTCACTCCTTTCCCTGTTGGCAGAGCTTCCATTGATGTCACTGCCAAGAGGATCAGGTTGTATTCAATACAGCAAGACATTCTTGAGTTCCGATGAGCAGCAACAAGGAGTGCTGCAAAATTAAGTATCACAGTATAAAACAAATTCTGAATAATGCCAAGCAAACAACAATTCTGTATTCTAGCATCAACTTAGGAAAACTTTCTCAAGCTATTTGTAGTTATTCTGGATGCTATCTTTTGTGTTCTGAAAATGAAAAGCAAGTAATATATGTGTCTATTCCATTTTGTAATAAAATTAAGCTAGAATCTCTCTGAATTTTTAAAACATTCTCATGTTTTATAGAATTTTTTTTTTTTTTTTTTAAGTGAGACAATGTCTGATGGATATCTTAAGGGGCAAATTCTCTCTTGAGTCAATACAACAACACAGAGGAGCCATGAGGGACTTTGAGAACACAGCTTGGAAAAGTCCTGCTCACAGATAACAGAGCAGCAATCTGTCATGCAATTACTTTGCACTGAATATGGAAAAGGATTACAAATCTGATTACTTATTCTCTGAATTCCTGTTTTCCCTGGCAGGTTTTCAGCATGGAAGGTGCTAAAAACCTGCTTTAACAGTAGAGGTGTAGGTGATCATGTCTTGCCTGTGCTACCACTATGCAGCAAAGCACATGGGATTTTCTTTTCTGGGATCTCAGAACATTCTTGTGGTTTCCCTTTTGGCCTTATATGAGTCCTGTTGTAGTGTGAACTGTTCTTTGATGGTACTGTAAACACACATTTTACATGTGTTCCCTTTTAAAGGATCCAGTGATTACTAATGTTTCCCTTTTATTCCTAGGATCCCAGTCTTTAACTTCATACCAGCACATGCTAACTACAAGGTGAAATTTGTTGCCAACTTAAATGAAAACCAATTAGCTTCCTGCCTGCTGTGGGAGCATTCTAAAATAAGAAGTAACACAAAATGACGTTTTAAATGCTTGAAATATGAGACTTGAAATTTCCTATGTTTATTGACGTTTTCATGGCTTGATCCTCATACTCCATATCCATGCAGCAGTTCTCCATCACTTGGGTCACAGCACTGATGTTTCATTTTCTGGATGCAAACTTTATGTAAGAATTAAAAATGGAATTACTTTGTAACATATTTGTGACAATAGCACTAGGAGCAACAACATCTGGGTCTGTGCACTTTGAGGTAGACAAGCAGGAACAGGGTTAGGTTTCTTTTTTGCCAGAAAGTGGTAAAGTAGCAGACTTCAGGCAATATAGGCTTGTAAAGGTTCAGGCACTAATTATTTTTGGGGGGGGGAAATATTAAGACAACTTTCCTCATTATAAGTTTCTGTATCCCTTGCAAGTAAATTTTTGAGTTATTTTATTGGTTAATCATTAATGCTTGCTGGTTTTAACTCTGACACTTTTTTGTTGAAGCTAATGTATGTCACTTTTCAGAACAGATGTTTCCTCTATTCCCTTGCTGTCATGCTTGCACAGATCTTGTTCATTTCCAGCTGAGTTACAAGATCCTTATCTAGACTTGTTTCTTTTTCATAATATTATTCCTAAAATCCTCCATCAAAAAACCCCTTAAATTCACTTATGCTGTGTTTTTGACTTCATAAGTCTCTGTGCATCTTTTTCTGCCTTTCCTATCAGTTTTATCAAGCTGCTGCTGCTGCTAGGCTGTTCTAGTCCTTTGTTGCACCACCCTTTCAGTCCATTACTCCCACTGTTTTCCTACAGTCATCCTTGCAGTTTTTCCCACTACAATTCCTATGGATGAGAAAAAGATAACATAGTTACTATTTTATTGGTTATGCAGGTGCCTTTTGTGGGTATGTCCCTTCCTTAGCTGCAAAGTTGTCACTGTCTTATCCTTTGTTATCTGCTTGGAGTGTCTGTATTTACCCAGGAAGGGATTTCAGTATAGACAACAGAATTTCAGTACCTGATAAGAAAATCTACAGACTATCTCAGTACTAAGAGAAAATTGTTGTGATCAGCAGTATCAGTAGAAGAAAGTCCAATAATCTGCTCAAATATATTGACTTTGGAAGTATAAAAACCCTCCAGATTTGGGTCCAAGAAAAGATTGTTAGAAACTTTTATGTGCAGAAGTAGTTGAAGCCAAACTGGAAAGAAACCAAAAGGCAACTGAAAGGCAAAAACTGAAAGAATTGTTTGTAAACAGTGCATTCTGCATTCCCACTTTAGGAGGGAGGAGTGGAAACGAGAATGTATTTGGAAAGGCAGGAAAGGTCAAGGATATTTTTGTGAAGATGGAGTTAGAGGCACTTGGATATGCTCGAATTTGAGAATCAGCCAGAAGAGAACAGAAGGCTGCACAAGGGCAGAGGGATGAAGGTTAGCAGGTTGGAAACATTCAGAGTCAACAGAGTAGAGAGAGCAGTTGGATAAAAAATCTGTTTGGTGATGGAAACGATAATGCAGATGATGTTTGAAAGAGAAGACTGGGGAGATTGGATAGGATTTTGTAGTATTTTTAACTGAAGCCAGTAAGATCTCGCATGGAAAGCTTGTATGGCAAAATAAATGAAGATCAAGGAGCTTTTTGTTGAGGGATGCAGTGCTGAGGAATATGTCACAGCCAAAGTATGGATGAAGTGTAAGAAATCTGTGTGTCTTTTGGATATTATCAAGTAGTGTTAAAATGTCTTCTCAGAGCAGAATAAAATATCTCAGAAGGTATGGGATAAGTGACAGAAATGTAGATTTTATGGTAGGCTAGAGGAAACAATGTCAGTGATTTGTTATTTGGTTCAAATGAAAAATTAAGGAAAAAACACCTTTTTTTTTTAAATTAAAAGAAAAAAAATTAAATTTTTTTTAAAAAAAACCTTCTTTTTTTTAAAATTTCCATATTGGAATAACTGTTGCCCCCTCCAAGGCGGTCAATTGTGTTTTTAAAAATCCTTTAACATATTTTACCTATACTTAGAAACTACCCTTTCAAAACTGTTTTAGGAGAAAAAGGTCTGCATTTTTCATTTCAAGTATCAAAAGAAAGTGTTTTTATTCTTCAGATTTCTGTTTGTCTTTCTTGCCCTCCCTCATATCCAGTCAATTCAGCATGCATTGTACTCACTCCTAGAAAGCAGTTAAAAATACGAGATAAAAAAGAAGACAAAACCAAGCAAGGACAAACTCTAGGTACACTGTCACAGTTTAGTTTATTCAAAAAACAAAAATAATCTTGTTTTTAAACAGCTCTGCTTTTCTAGGCAAGAAACAGATTCCTTATGCTTGAATTTTCCTCAAACTATCAATGTGAGATACTTAACTATTTCAGAAGCATATTGTAAGCATAGCAAAGAAGATGTTCTAGTCTTCGTGTTTTTTTCCCAGAAAGCAGCATAACTGAGGACACAAATGCTGTCTCAGTCACATTTATCTAAGTTTTAAAATAAAGATCTTTAATGACAAGGGAACTCTTAGATTAGTGTGAACAACCACACTGGTATTTAATGTAATGACCACATCAATTTAATTTCTTTGTTTCTTTGCTCTTGTCAGCACAGTTGTGGGTTTAAATAGTAATTTGGACTGTTTCTCTGACTTTCCCAGTAAAAATAAATCCGATGTCATTGCATGCTCCTTGGCAGGCCATGTGTCATTATTATAAACCACACAGAGATTTTTTCTCATCCAGATTTTCTTTGCAGGGCCTTTGCTTATGACAGAGTTACAAAACGGTGCCATTGGTTATCCTTCAACAGCTTGACAAATGGTGTGAGAAAGAAGCAAGACCATGCGTTTGATCTGTATGAAAAGAAGGGTAACTGATTTATTTACTGATTTTGTTTTTCCAGCTATGGAGGGGAAAAAAAACCCCTGAGGTCAGTCAGTGATTTTTTGGCTGTAGGAACATCCTGGGCATGGATGCTTTTATGCATTTTGAAAGCTTCATCCTACAGTTTTATTTACACATATCCTGAGTTTGCTGTCATGCAAGTCTACATACTTGTTCTTGGTCAGTTTTCCAATCTACATATTTGCCTACCATCAAACATACTAGTTTGAATTTGTATTTCAGTTTATTACTGAGCAGCTCAGTTTTATGAGTTACCATTTATTACTTAATATTGCTCTTATTTACCTCATTAATAGTAGGATACTTAAGTCCTCAGACATGAAGTTTTGTTCAATCAGATACATTGGAAACATTTTCAGGATTTTTTGGGGGTCAGTTAGTGATCAATATTTGGGAAAAAAAAAGAAAGGCAGGTATGTCAATAATTAAACAGTATTTTGAATAATTATTTAAGGGCTAATAAATGATGTTATTTTTATTTGAAAAAAATTATGAGCTTTAATTGTTCATACATTAACCAAATCCATAATTTTCTTCTATTTCAATAGACTATGTCAGGAATTGTATCGTTGGAAAAGGAGCAGACTACAAAGGAACAATATCTGTTACCAAAAGTGGTATCCAGTGTCAGGCCTGGAATTCAATGATCCCCCATGAGCACAGGTAAGAGTTCAGAAGCAGAGACAATGGGAATAGTGCCCAGAAAGCTTCCTTCCATAAAGCATAAGAATTTGTGGGAAACCTAACCTTAGACAACAACATCTCTTAGGTATATTCTTGCCTTTCTCCAAGAGATGCCATTCTCCAGATCCCGTAAAATCCTTATCTTCTTGGACTTTCTCCAAAGAGGTCTCTCCTAATGCCAGCCTGCGTGTCTGTATCCCTTCCTTTCTTGTGTTGGGTTTTTTTTTTAGCTGTTTATATCCTTTTGATCTTTTAGCTACTGGCAGAAACAAAACATCTGCATTATTTTAGCCTGGGGTCTGGAAGTGTATCACTGTTTTCTAATTGACTGACAAGGAATGAGCAATTTTGAAAACCACGTTATTAGGAAGTGGGAGATATTAGACCACCTATTTGCTTAGTATATAATATTGTTAGTATATTTTGCTTAGTTACTGTCAATTCTCTATTGTTTGTAGAATATGTTAAAGTCTATGGAGCACTTAGGCCAGGCAAAAAATCCATGGAAAAGGCTGAAGTGACTGTTGAAATCCTTCCCTTCAGATCATACAAGCAATAACTAAAAGCTGAGGGAGCATGTACGGGACTTAACTTCTCAGATTAGGACCTGGTACAGTGAGAAACTGAGGCCAAACCTACACCTTGAGGGTAAATCTGGTTGACCTCTATTGGCTAAGGAAAAAGAGAGGAAAGCCAAAACATGAAGCCAGCAAGAGTAATGGTAAAAACAGATTCATCTCCAACAAATGTTCCCGGAAACTAGTAAAAGGACTATGAAGATCTGGTCTACTCTTTAACAACTTCTCTTTCAACGTTTTTGTACTGGCTTTAGCCAGTAGATAATAAAACCTTAACAGACAAACCCAAAGTGTCCTCTCACCCATAAGCTGGCTATCCACAGTGCTGCCTTTTGCTCTGGACTCCCAGCATCAGCAATTTAAGAGGAGCCAAACTGGAGATCTCTAGTGAGGAACTGGGCTGTGCACTGCTCAGTCCTGTTCTGACCAAATCAATCCAGTGTGCAAGAGGATATCTTGGAACAACATTAAAAGGCAAAGGATACTTGAGTTCTGTCCTCTTATGATGTGTTACAAAGCTGAGCCTCAGGCTTGGACTTACTGGACTTGACTCTTACAGTATAGATGGCAGTGTCTGCTTTTCAGTTTGGGGCCAGACCTGTTCTTGACTGGGAGCATACCATAAGTACCACCAGATCCCAAAGCAATGACTTTTTGAGACTCAGCACCTTGAAGTATATATATTTGTCTTTCACATGTGAAAAAAATTTAATTCATTAGAGCCTAAGCAAGAATGAGCATTTATTCTACATGATATACATACGACTTTATTTAATTAGAGAAAGGAAAGTGTCTGGATAGCACATATTATCACTCAATTGCATTTTAATATACAGCATACAGAGTTTTATCACATACACAATTTTATCCAATGCATTTGGACAGCCACTCTTCTATGATGAATTTTATGAGAATGACTCTTCTCCTGCCTTGTGCAATAAGTTTAATTTTTAAAAGGTCACCGGATAAATGAGGTGGCTGCATGCTAATTTTGTTTTTCAACATCAGAAAATATGATTTCATCATCAGAGACATGAGGGAGATGGGAAGAAGCAGACAGTAGTCGTGCGTTTGGAACTTATTAGTACAAAAGACAGATTTTTAGGTCAGTTTTTCTCAACATCTGATTAGCACAAAGTGCCATTGGAAAAAAAACGCCCTTTTTCATATTTAAGGGACAAATCTATTTTAATGATTTTAAAATTATATTTCTAGAAAGAATTGAAATAACTTTAAACTTGTGCTTCAGTCTAGCAAGTCATATTTTTACTTATTTGTGTTCCATTAGAACACAGACTCCCAGCAAAACCTGGCTTTCTATTACTGTCATCTACATCCTAGTACAGATTTTAAGATTCTCTGAGAGTTCTAAATTGATAAATCCAATGTAAAAAGGGCTCAAAGAGAAATGGTCAAAGAGTAGGCCAGTACTTCATAGGCTTTTGGCTAGTTTCCATGGCTTTTATTTGGTTGAATCTGTTTTTACCATTACTCTTACTGGCTTCAGTTTTTGGCTTTTTTTCTTTTTTTCCTTACCTAACATAGATGAACTAAATCATCAGTTTTAGGAGTGGCCTTTTCTTCCATTTCTGGGTAGGTCTTTACTGAAATTCATCTTTTCCTCTCTCAAGAATGTTGCTTCAGTACCTGCTGAAGCCATTTGTATATCTGACCCATCTTGTGTTCCTAGTGCTACTCATTTAGACTTTTTCTTTTTTTAATGTTCTTACAGCATATCTGATGTGATTTGAGATGCCTTTTCCCTATATTTTCTAATGAGCAGAAAAGTAAAACGAAGTATTCTAATATGCACTGACATACAATTTTCACACATTTGCACTTTGGAATGTCCCATCAGAAATGTTTTCCTGGGGCCCTTTAGTTAACAAAAGTTTAGGATACTTACATTATAAGACTACAGAGGAGAAATAGAAGCAACAATTTTATAGGCAGCAGGAATGACATAAAAATTAATCTCTTCAAACACCAAAAATAAAAAAAAGCACTTTTATGTAATGCTTCCACATTACATTGACTAGAATCACAATGTGATTAACAGAGGTATTTTTCACTTCAGTTAGTTCAAGTATTTCATTAACGGGAATAAAACTTGAATAAAATGTCACATGTCAAAATTTTCTTCTTGTTTCTCTGTCTCAAAACACTCAAAATAAAATATTAGGTATTTTCAGAATAAAAAGTGCATTGTTTGTGATATTTCCACCGAAGCTTAAATATTGATTAAAAAAATGGAACAAATCTTATAAACCTCAAAAATTAAATTAATTAATTAAGTTGATGTACAAGTTTTATGTGATTCCCTATGTAGTTAGCCCAGTATTTCAATTAACAAAAAAACCTTTACGGGACAGATGTCTGAATTTAAGGTGTTTCCTAACTACAGAGGTTTAGCTGCTGTTTAATGTAACAGGCAGTGAAATGCCACTGGATTTGTCTGCAATGTGCAGCCTGAATGCAGTCAGGAGCTGTTGAAGTGGCACTGAACAGACAAGCTCTGGGGTTGGGTTCCTTAGTGTGGGACGTTAGCTGTCCCTTATTTTGTGGGGAAAATAAGCTAGCATTACTTCTATATGTAAATATTTATATATCTCTATATGTCAGTGTGTATGTGATGGTTTCTCTAGAGTTAAGCACATACTTTTACAGATACCTGAGAAGACAACACCTTGACCCTGGACATTTTAAGTCAGCTGGGGTGCTGTTAAATGTCTGAACATATACAATGCAATTATGAGTGGGGATCTGTAAGTAGCAGACCCTAAGGTGACAACAGTGGGGCTTGTGGCAGAACGTGAAGGAACACAGCTAAAATGGCATCTGGGGAAATTTCTTGTGCTGAAATGCAAAGCAGTCCATGGTTTCAGGCACTGAAAGCCTCTCTGTTACACCTTACAAAGCAAGGTGTAACATGCACTCGGTCACACTCACATGCTCCTGATGATCAATTCTTGCTGCTGCCTGACCAGGGATGCAGAGAGGTTTCTCTGCTTGTGGGTTTCAAGTAGTAGGTGCACTCTGAGCCCAGATGGACCTGTTGTATGTGCCAACACGCACAGGGAAGACAGACCTCACATGGCTACAGATCCAGTGACCGCTATGCACCCAGAGCTCCAGGAAGGGAATACAGTGCAAGCTGGCAGGGAGTGTGTGACTGCCTCTGGCTCTGCCCAAATAGTTGGTTCTGGACAGCTGAGGGATGGGAGTAAAACTCTCTAGAGCACGCTATGGGCTAGACAAATTGTCCCAGATTTAGGCCATTTAGGTTGAGTAATCCCATCTGAAGATGTGTATTTGTGTATGGAGAGATACTTGGGTGGGTGCATTTGCTTAGGCAGGGTGGAGGGAGAAGGAAGCAGAAATGTGATTGTTTCTAACTATTTGTAAAAATAGTATGATTAACCCCAAAATTTGCATGCTCTTATACTGTAATGATTGTCATTTTAAAACTAGCTTTTTGCCTTCGAGCTATCGGGGAAAAGACCTGAGGGAAAACTACTGCCGAAACCCCCGAGGGGAAGAGGGAGGCCCGTGGTGTTTCACCACCAGTCCAGAGACGCGCCATGAAGTCTGTGACATCCCCCTCTGCTCAGAAGGTAACCCAGCACAGCTTCTGCAGAAAGCTGCCTTTGCTCTGCTGACAGCAGCTGCACAGAACTTCCAGTAATCACTTGCTCGTGGCCTTTAGAGATAGAATAGGTGATTTCTCAGCAAGAGTAACTCATATAGCAAGAAAAGAAATTGTTAGAGGAAGATGAGATCCTGTTTTGTTCCAGTATGCTGGAAGGTTTCAGGCTCAGCAGCTTTTTTCAGGTTATGGAGGAGCTTGAACAATGAAGTTGTGCTGATCACACAAATGTGACCCTTTGTTTTTGCTTGTCTAGCCCGTAGTGAATCCATTAACAATTTCAGTATTACTATGTGATAAAATCATCTAGTGCCATTCCATGGTAAAATCAGCTTTTCATCTTCTTTTTGATGAAAATATAGATACTGGATTACAAGATGAAAGCTTAAGATAAGCATGCATTTTGTGTTTTGAATAAATACTGTAAATAAGTATAACTCTTTACAAATCCAACCCCATTTGACTTTCAAGCCACAGAATTTGAAAGACACTTTATATGCACCATTGCATTTGTTGCCCTTAAAGTTCTGTTAACCTCCAAACTAAGCTCTTATATCTTGCTAATCAGCCAATTCAGTTCCAGTCAATTAACCTATTTAAATCTTCAAGATAGGATGCCTTTAATTTTCCTGCTAATGTGTCACATGCTATGCTGTCGTTAGGAAAGGAAGAGGAGAGGGAGGAAGGAAGGCAAGGAGGGAGAGAGGAAAAGAAGGAGGAAGAGAATAATTTACAAGGAGCTTGAGAATTCGTTAAAACATCTCATTTAAAGATAAACTTATGTGAGTTTCAAATGGGATAAGACCTAGAGCTTACTTCCGGATGAAGACTTCGGTAGCTGATGTTTTGTGATGTCTGTAATTCCATAAAATAATATTTTCTAAATGATCTTTCCTTACAATTATTTTAATTAGGGAGTACTTAAGAAGTTTGTCTACAGTTCATTATGGTGAATTTATTTTATATTTTCAGACTTCTCATTCTAAATTTTGTTCAACAATGCTTTCAAATTCCTTTGGTAACTTTTGCCCACTCTCCCTCCACACACCCTACCCACTTTCCTAAACCAGGACTGAAAATGTATCTCAGTTTAAGCTGCCACAAATAATTGTTATCAAAAAGATACAGTATCATATGCAGCTGAAAGTGCTCGGTATTTAAACAGACATACTGTTCTGCACTAAAATTTGGATTCAGACACTATTTTGCACTTAAACTTGTCCTATAATTATACTATGACTTAGTGATTTAGAATAATAAAAGGTGCTTAATTAATTATATCACCTTTAAAAAATACTTCTTCCTTTCTCTTACTAACCATACGTAAGATTAGTAAAAATCTGATAGGAACATGAAGGCCTCTAGTAGCTCACCCCTACCTGCTTCAAATCTGTAAGTGTCCTATAAAGTGATACACAATTTAAGCATTAGGATTAGCTCTAACAGACACAATTATATTCCAAATGGCATTACACATACCAACCCAACAGAAAGATACCGTTTTTTAATACTGTTTTAAGTTGGTTTCGATATATAAGATCAGGGACATGCTGGGGTTTTTTGTTGGGTTTTTTTTTTTGTGGTATAAGGTATCAGTGTAATAAATGACGAGTGTATATTTTTTTTTCCTAGTTGAATGCATGACCTGCAATGGAGAGAGTTATAGAGGGCCAATGGATCACACTGAGACAGGCAAAGAGTGTCAGCGTTGGGATCTTCAGAGACCACACAAGCACAAATTTCGTCCAGAGAGGTAACCTCTCCTCCCACCCAAGCAAGACCATGTGGTCGTAATTTGAAAATTACATACATTCTGGAACCAGTTGAGCAAAACTAGCATTATGTCAACTGAAATTTATGGATTTCACCAGTTTTAGATGCTTGGGCTCCTGGCCCATGGTGTAGGCTGGCTACTGTCATGATGGAAATGCAGGATGGGGAGTAGAGGCTGTTTTGTGTAGTTCTAGTTACATCCCATGCCTGATTAGTGTAGTGATACGCACCTACTACTTTAATTGATCAAAACTTTCTCCCTAGCTTCATTGACAGTAAGTAAATAACATCTGAATATTTCTGTATATATCGATATGCAGCTGCAGTCAGCTTAAATACCTTAATCACATCGTAAATAATGATTTAAAGTCATATATTTTTGTTAGATTTCTAAACAAAATTAATGAATATAAACTTCCAATATTGTCAAGTAGCAATATTCTCCTTCTTGCAACACTGAATAGCTTTAAAACTGTACGTGATCTTCCATCATAATCACATTTAAGATTCCAATTTGTTTCACTGAACTGTTTGCCCACTACATTTGTTTTTTCACCCTGGGAAAGGATTTCATCATTCTGCTTAGCATTTTATGAACATGGATTTCTTTCTTAGATTTTTTTTTTTTAATTTAGGCGCAGGTTCACAGTGCCAAAAGTTGAGTCAGAAACAGCAAGGCAAATTTCATCCCTGTTAGGATTTGTCCTAGAGGGCCAAATTCACCCAACAAAGGGTCATCTACAATACACACTTCTGAAAGTATTGTGGGAGGGAGGGGGTGTGCGAGGGTTAGGCCACACAGGAGGTGGTCTCTGTTCATCTCAAACTGGACTACAGTTTCATTTTAGTTTTATTCTGTATTTTGGCTTAACTCTATATATTGTTTTGAATAAACTTAAACTGCCAGATGAAGACTGCAAGAATCAACAAAACCAGAATGATTAAGACCTTCTACTGAAAGTATCTTTTTATATATTAAAGTGTTTTACTAAATAAAGTATTATTTTTATTCTAAGAAATATGGGTACTGGTAGATTTTAGAAAGCTTGATTATTCAACAGAATATTGACGATCTGCAGTTTTGGAGTTTATGTGGTATAATCTGTTTTTTCCCTTGGCTTGGATGATCTGCTTCATGAATAATAGCAAGCTATCCCATTGTTCTGCCACAATAAATATATTTGTATTAGCAGAGTGGGACTGAAGATAATCTGTTTCTGAGTTTTGCCATGCACTTACTGTGCATTCTAGAATAGGTCACAGAAACAGTTTTGTTCCTCGGGAGTGAAACATTTATAGAACTCCTGGGTACAAACAATAATAATTTTACTGTCAGGAGGAAATTTCTTTTTTTCCATTAATTTCTGATTGTTTGCAAAATGACTTTTCAGACTAACCACAGTCTTACGAACAATCGTCGTCTTCTTTGAAATAATTCCTTCAGAGGACGTCTTCTTGAGAATTTTCAGACAGTAATAAAGTGCTTTTTTTAAAACAAAAAGCAACCCATCCAGATTGAACTGATCTGTATTGGTTTTCAGAATAGTAATGTAATCCAATGTATTTCTGATACAGTGATGTTAATTAGCTCTGTGAACGCTCACTAAAGGTAGTAACAATAATACTTTGGTTATACCAGATTTTTATAATCTTATGGGCTTTGGTTTGTCAGTTTGTTTTTTTTTCATAGTCATGTAAGTTGAAAATAAGAGGTCTGGAACAAATGAAGCATTAAAACACAGCAGTTTCTAGAGACACTTACAGTATATCATCCAGGTGTAATGTAAATAACCTGGAAACCAGGAAGGACTATCTGGTTAGATTTAAACCTATTTTCATTTATGGCTTCATCAGTTGCAATGATGAAGAAAAAGAATAAGGATGGTAATCTTTTCAAATGCTCCAGTCTACCTGCTGTTGGACAGTGCTTTTGGCTTAGGGTAAATAAAACTCATTTTTCTTTTTTGTCACCTCAATGATTTGTTCCACATTTACTTCCCTCAGAGGTCAGTTACTGAAGAGGCTTACTGTTTGTTTAGATGTGATTGAAACTAGCAGAAAGAATCCCCCCAAACAGCTCCTGTGTGGCCCATTTTTAGCTATTTGTGAATGCAGAATTATATTCTGAAACTCCACTTCTCTTGTGTACTCCTCGCAGGAACAGTTATGCCTCAAGATGGAAGGAAGACCACTGAGGATAATGTCTTGGGCATAGAGCAGCATAGCAGGGAAAAGTTTTTCACCTTTTCTGCTCAAACTCAAATATCCTGTGAAAATATTTATTATGTGGAGGAAAAGAGGGTTGAAGTGTAGCATAGGAGGTGAATAACTGCAGATAACCTTTTATTAGTCCCCTGATTTATATCTTTTGTGTGAAAACTTACTTTATAAAAAACCAAGTTTCCAGTCCTACACATCTTTTAAAACAAAGCAAAGGGGAAAAGAAATACTGGTGAAGAGCTTTAGATACTAAGTTTCATTTTAGTTCTGGGAGAGCTGAAGATCAGCACCAGTCTCTTTAAAAAGAGTAAATGTTATTTCTTTGCCTAATACTCTCCTCCCTCTTCTATAGAAATTCAGATAAAGTCTTGATTTCGACACCAGATATATCTTGATGCTTCATTTCATTTTTGGTAGTAAACTACAGCTACTGCTGTTTCAAGGGGGAAAAAAGGGAAATGTGTAGAGTTCTGAAAGCCTCTTTCTTGGGTCTGTACCCAAATGTACTGGGGAAGGAGGAGTGTGCACAACAAAGAGACAGCTCTCAGGGAATCCTGCATAGCCTCACTGTTGAATTGTGTGGAACAGTTTGAAGCCCTGTTGTTTATCTTATTGCTATTATTTGTTTCTTAAAGGTGCTAGTTGGTCTTTTTTATAGGAATTGTTTCTTGCTGGGTATGAGGGAAGGCAGAAGCCTCCATGAATACTGGGGGAAGAACCATTGACTGGGAAGGCTGGTTTTGTTCTAGAAAAGGACAAGTAGATCTAGTAGGTGAAAAGATTTGGCTCACAGGCACTACTCCATCCCCCAAAGACACTCAGAGCTTGATCCTGGAAGAAAAACTCTCCCTAAGTTTTAGTTAGTAAATAACTTATTTTTGACATACTGTGAGAACATGCCATATAATATTAGGAAAGATGGAGCATTCAGTGCTAAGACAGATATTTGTAGTCTAGAACATGGATTCTTTACATCCCCAGCTGTTTTGAATGGTTTCTGTGAGCTATGGCTGCAGATACTTTGCCATTCCTGGACTCACCTTTGTTCTTGGGTGGTGACACGCACTTTCCGTGCTATTTCACATGGAACATGTTCCACCAGCATCAAAGCTCATCACTGCACCTACTGGGTGGCCAAAACCATCTCACTTTCTGCTGTATTATTAGCCCATTAAGTGTTTCCTTGGGGAATCCTTGGATTCAACTTGTTCCTTTACAGTTTGTCTTATACCTAGAAGAAAACAGGGTACTGCTGCTAGATCTAAAATTACCACATTCTTGACTGCCATTGAATTCTCAGTTTGGTGAGGTTTCTCCTTGGTGGTTTTGTTGTCATTTTGGTTTGGTGTTTTTTTTTTTGAATTCTACTTAAATCTTATCCTTGTCCCTTGTACAGTTGAAAGAACCTGGCTTTTCCTAAGAAATGGGAAATCAAGGTGCAAATGAGTCAAAATTAGCATGATCATTTGATAGGAAAAGCATCCTAGCAAAAACATACACTTGTAAATCATATTTTCCTCTGCTTGTGTGAAGCACATCTGCTTGCAGTTGTAAATGGATTCAGGTTCCCAGGTAGTTAACTTTATTGTTCTCTTACATACTTTTCATGTTTCCCTTGGGGGCAAATCTACTTTTTGTTTCTTTTGCAAACATATTTCAGTAAAACTGGAAAGCCAAGACAATTTGTATTCACAAGAGAAAAAAAAACCCCGATGCATTTATCTCCTTCAAGTTTACAGATGTTAGTATCATGTATTTATACAAAAAACCCCTATGTATCTTGGCTATCTGTCTGATCTTCAGTGATGGTTGTAGGAATGTGGAAACATTTAAATTGCACAATAGTATCAAGTCTTAATAAGATAAAGTGAGGCGGAAGTTATTTCCTTTTCTTTCTCCTTCTTTCCCCGAATGTTCGAAATGAGGGCATGACCAAAAATGAGCTCTGTTACAAAAATGGGGCTGTCATTACTAGCATAGCTACTCAAAATAGCTTCCAGTTTGAACCCAGGGGTGTTGCACTGAAGAACCTGTTTTCTTAATGAGCCTGGCATGGCAGGCATGTTTAGATAATCCACATTTAATTGGTTTATTTCAAAAAAATGAGTGGTTTAAGTGTCTGGTCATCAGTTGACAGACACAAGAGCAAGAGTTTAGCAATTAGTGGAGTTACCCTATCCGGTACCCTGTGCATTAGCACAGCAGGGAGTCCCCTCAGTGGAGGTCTAATTCTGCTGCATATTTGGAAAGTATTTATATGTTATTAACTTTCTGACAGCATTAAAAGTGTATTTGTATCCATCCTATAGGATCAGACCCTGGGTTAATAGCAACCAGTTCTTGTTTGCCTCTGCTGAAATCTGTCCTTTAAGTACCTTGTAGAAGGCAGTGCAGTGTTGCCAGGAAGACTTCCCTGACGTGTTTCTCATTGTGGTTTGCAGATATCCTGACAAGGGCTTTGATGATAATTACTGCCGCAATCCCGATGGCAAGCTGAGACCGTGGTGCTACACTCTTGACCCTAACACCCCCTGGGAGTTCTGTGCAATTAAAACGTGTGGTGAGTTCAAGCAAAATTTATTACTTCCTTTTCCTTTCCAAAATCTGGACACAGATATTTCAAGCAGTGTAGGACCACCGCTTGTTCATTCATTGTCCTTCACTAGCTTTTAAAACATAGCTTTCAGAGAAGGTTTCCTATAAACACTTTGTATTTAATCTGGGCAGAAAAGAAGAATTTTGGAATTAACACTGGAATATGTGTATGTCTTACACACTGTAAATTGCATTAAAATGTAGGAAAATCAAGAAATAAAAAAAGTGAGGCAACAAAATCATGAAGATCTCATCTACAGTGTTAGTTTGGCCATGCTGGACATTTGCATTATCAATTGAGAGCATCAAATATCATTTGGTGCACACACACACACCATTCCTACTCAGTGTCCTCTGCCAACACCTCTTCACTGCTTTGCAGTTCTAGGCCTTGGGTCCTGCACATTATTCACTCTTGTACTGAAGACAGAATTATTAATTTCCTCATGTGTCTCTCTGTGTTATTCAGCACTCCATATCAAAGCACTCCACAGGCAATTAATTTCTTTTCATCCATCAGCTACAAGATGATGGCATTTGTTAACCACACTTTAGAGACAAGGAATTGAATCAAAGTGACAGTAAGATGTACAGTTATTGGATGCTCACTTTGAGATGCTTTAGTTTAGCATTTTAGACTTTCTGCAGCATGTTCTGTCTTCAAAGCCCAGATCATCTTAACTTTGGTGATAGCTCTGACAGAT
Organism: Gymnorhina tibicen; assembly: GCA_013399875.1. NCBI lineage: Eukaryota > Metazoa > Chordata > Aves > Passeriformes > Artamidae > Gymnorhina > Gymnorhina tibicen. The sequence goes on from VXAZ01006908.1 coordinate 752,797, forward strand.
CTATTTTACTGATAATTAGATGTCCTTAATGAGAAGTAAAGGGACAATGAGGAAGATAAAACACTTGGACATTCCTTGAAAACTTGAGTAAAGCAATTTTTCTAGACTTTCATGGTAATACTGGGGGTAAGGCAGATGCTAGAATCATTTTTGTTGAGACATGCTTCAAATATTGGGCAGGAAAGAGGTAATAGCTCTGACATGGAACTTTGTGAGCAATTGCTGCCTAAAGGGAGATTCTCCACCTTCACTTAGAATTCTTACCAAAGCAATTACGCCATGTATAGTCAGAATAATTCAGAATTTTCTCTCCTTGGTTGTTTGTAGCTTAGGCCAGTCTAATGTCTTGGAGATTCAGTCTGGTCTAATCAACTTGTCCAGTTTTGAAATCCAAGGGTTGAGTAAGAATATTCTGTACCTCCTGATGTAGAGTGATTAAACTTACTCTATCTTATGTCACTGTAATTCTTGTATAATGTATCAAACTATTAAACTATCAAAATTATTCTACTGTGAAAAAAGCAAAGTTAATTTGATACTTTGGGCAATGTCTAATCAGGTTTTCCAGAGACAGAAGAAACTTAGGAGGACTGCTGCTAGTTTGGGATCAGGCACCTTTTAAGTCACACCCATGCTGAAAATCTTACCTGTGAACTACAGTACTAATTCATGTCATTGTATCTAGACTTACTGATAATCTTTGCTAAAGAGGAAAGCTCAGTCCTTCCCCTTTGTAAACACAGACTGGCTTAGCTATGCAACTGAATCATCTTTCAATTTTTTCATTACTCCATTAAGTAAGGAGCTGTTGCTTTGGATTTTTGGCCTGTGTTGGTTTGGGTTTTGTTTTGGTTTGTGGTTTGTTTTTTTTTAAACTAAACTAAACTGTGCTTCCTACACTTCTCCAATTATTAGATAACATATGAATCATGTGTAGCATACTAGAACTGTTCTTTTCCCCTGCTAAATATGTTATTATTATGAAAAAAAGTATTCCTAAGTTACAGCTGACTGTTTCACAAATGCAACTTTTATAAACCTTTATCCTTTGGCATTTCCTGAGCTGATTTGTCAGTGTTCTGAGGATTCACATCTGGCTTTGTTGGTCACGTAAGCTTATGCCTCATGCAGCTTTCAATATCTGCAGTCTGGCCTCAGCCTTATGAAATAGTTGGGTGGGAGATCTCCTGCAAACTACTGGATTATCACCTTTGTCCACCAAATCATAGTAGAGTCCTGAAGAAAAGGTAAAGATCAAAATGAAATTTAAAAAACCTCCAGAGCACAGTGTAATGATTTTCATACTGTGATGATAGCCTTTTGTCTCATTTCTAGGCAAAAGTTCACTGAAGGAACTAGAAATTCTTTCCTTCAGTTAGAAAATATATGGAAATCAGTGGAAACTTCACATGTAAAACTGTATTTTCACTGCAGAAAACTGTAGCTCTTTTGAAATTAATAAGGCAATCTATATGAGAAAAATACAAAAGTAGTGGTCTTGAAAGCTTAATCCAGCAGGATTCTCGCAGGCCTATGACACTGCCCTCTGTGTAAGATGCAGTGCTGTTCGATGCTTTCCTTTATAACCCAGTGAGGGAGTTTATTGCTGATGCTACTGTTAAATCACCATCTTGATGGCCAGAATACTAACAGAAAATATCAAAACCCTGTTTTCAGTTTTCTGTCTTTCTTGAGGCTCATAAAAAACTCTTTTCCCATCTCCTAGCAGGGAGCCCAAAACACTTGGCTATTCTGGGTTTCGGTGGCTGCTCTGTGTTTCTGAAGCTGGGGCTGTTTGCAATCTCAGAACACTAAAAAGAGAACATCATGAGTTATAGGTCTTTATAGCTTTGTGGTTTGGATTCTCACACAGGTTTTTAATTCCTATGCTGAGGACTGTTTATTTAATTTACAAGAAATACTAATTAGGAAAAAAGCTTTGCAAATCCAAGTCCTTGGGCCATATACAAAAATGTAGGTGTCTTGTCTTTGGGGAGTGACCACAAGGCAGCATGCTGCTTGTGGCTTTTACTACGTCGTGAGTGCTAGTATGCTCTATAGCCAAAATGTTGACAACAGCTCATATACAAAATTTTCGGCAAAAAAGTTGGTGGAAGGAAGCATTTAGAAAATAAATATGATTTTAAGGCTGAAGAGAGAGATGGCATTGTAATTTTACTTCCAAGCACAGAATGCAGCATAAAACATTGTGGCTTACAGCCAGGGCTGTGAGAAAGAGATGACAGGAGCAATTAGGAATTAGAGATGGCTCAAGCTGCAAAAACTGGATTTGGATTAAGACTTTGGGGACACCAAGACTGGTTTGAAGTTGCTCACATATGTGTCTGTGGTTTTGGCTTGAGACGATTTTTAGTTAGAAGAGAGGATAAAAGGACAACTAACAGCAATGAAGAAGTGTAGGATGAAATGAAGAAATGGAAGCAGTGCCAGCAAACATGAAAAAGGAAAATGACTGTTATTTTGGCATGAATGAGGACATTGACTACAGAGAAGAGAGGAGTAGGGAACTAATACTGCTTTAAAAAAACCCCAAACAGTTAGCAACTGGATGAGCTATAGGGCAATCAGAGAGGTGCTGAGGCCCATAAAGGAAGCTATGTATATCAGCCATTTGAGAACTGCAGAGCTTTTTGGAATTGTTGTGTTAAGGACAGTGTTTCATTGTTGCCTACGTGATGTCCAACCAACCCAGAGGCCTTTACTATGGATTTAGCCTTTGCCACCAGTAATCACTGACAGTAGTCAGGGGTGACCAGAGCTCAAAAAGCCTTGAGAAAATTCAATAAAGGCCTCAGTTTGATGGGAAGAGCAAGTAATGAAACACCAAAATTGAGAATCTAGATCTAAAATGAACTGTTGCAGTGTGCCTAGAGCCTTTGGGAAGACAAAAACCCACCAATATTAAATTACTTTTTCTTTAGAAACAGAGATTTCAACTGCCCATTTGAGTCCACAGTTCTGACTAAAGAGTTATTTGTTGAATCATTGTATGTAAACAAATAAAAGTAATGCTCATTTAAGCTTAATATTTGCAAAAGATAAAGATGTTTATAGAAAGGAGGTAGTGAAAAGAGACATTTAGTAGTTGATAAAGTGTTACCTTCCATCTTGCTTCACAAGGAGACAAAGAATATGTCCCGTGTTCACTGTTTATGCAACAGCTTAATCCATATTTCCTCAAAAAAGATCCTTTTCAAATCCTTTTCATCATTTCTGCTATAGTTTTGGAAGTGAGATTTAATAACTCTAAAAATGAGGAGATCCATTTTTGAAAATAGATTTAAAATAAAAATTGTTTGAATTTAAAGCCTTGTTGTAGCCATTGAAAGAGCCTGGAAAGGTCTCTCTGTGCTCAAGGACAAATGAACTGTATGTGTGAAAGTTTTAGGTGACAATGAGTTCTTCAGTATTGTGATTCTTGAGCTTGGCTATAATTGATTTCTTCACTTTCTCATATGTTTTTACTGAAAAGAAGCAAACCACTAGAAATCAGTGGGGTTTTTTCTTCCATTCATGTACTGTGTCATAGTGCATTGAAGAAAATGTGGAAAGGAAGGAACTGCCACTAAACTGCCCAGAACTGTGAATGCTATTGCTCGAGGAAGGGACGCCTGAAGGCAGTGTAACTGAGCATGAGCAGCTTCAAAACGTCACTCAGCTTTCTTACTGATAGTCGCAGAATTGCATAGATCATGTTTAGAATCAACTTTTTAAAATAGTTTTTACAAATCAGGGCACATTTTCCTTCTATTGACACAACAGAAAATACATTGCATGAATATAAGCAAGAACAGGTATTTTTCTCATGATGTAATTTAGGACTCTGCTTCTTTTCTTACTATGTCTTTTTCCAAAAATACGTAGGTTGTATTGTCCTGAAAGATCATGAATTCTCCAGAAAAATCTCTACCTTCTTTTAAGTCAGTAGGGGTCTCACCACTGACCTAAAATTTGTGCAGGATTTTCTTCTGGGTCATTGGGATTAGAGTCAGAAATAGTATCTAGCTGGTTACTTCAGCTGTTGAATGACTCAAGGCCCCTGCTGGTTCCCTCATGCTGGCGTTGCTGTGAGAACCAGAACTGGGAAGACTATCTGTGGCTTTACACATAAGGCTCTGGATAATATTTCATCTTTTTACTTAAGCATCTGTGAATGCATGAGCTGGCCCTTTTTCATAAAGTTATGTATTTTGAAATATCAAAGTAGGGAGGGTTTTATAGGAGAAAAAGGATATCTTTGCATTTTTGCCCGTTGGTTGGGGACTTTAGGGTGAACATGTGAACACTAGCAGTATTTCTACTAATGGGAAATCCCCTCATGTAGCTGTCTGAATTACATGTTTAATCTTAGTCATCCAGAATTTAAAACAGAAAACAAAAACCCACAAAGTTCAAAAGTAGCAAAATGCTGCTAACAATTACCAAATTCTTCTGTTCATCATTATGAACTTTGCTACAGGAGTAAGTAGTGACATTTAATCAATAAATTTTAAAAAGTAGTCTTTTATAAGATGGTATTTTGTGTGATCTTTCTTTAACAGTACTTTTAATCTCAGTTCAGAACTGTAAAAGTTGAACTGAAGCAAAAAAATCCTGGGAACTTCCATTACAAAATATTAGTAAGCACTGTAAAGTAATGACTATTTGTTGATTTTAAATTAATCTAACTAAATTAAGTGTCTCTCTCATTGGAACAAACCCTTGGATTTGCAGATCTTAACTTATATTTTAGAGGAATTACTAGGATAAGGATGGGAATTCAGTTTTACAGATTTTTATCTTGATCTTGATTTTGCCTTATAAGAGAACTAGTGAGCACATTCTTAGGGTGCTTTCACCAATGCCCTGCATATCTGATGTTCATGCTCAGAGTTATTAACTTTAGTTAATTTGGTATGTGGATGATGAATTATTAGCCTCAACAGCAAGACCAATATTGAATGGAGATGACTCTGTAATTGTAGACTTGGACAGCCTAGGCACTTCTTAGTTTGGCAAGTGCTGTATAGTCTGCAGTGTCTGGTGAGGCAGGCACTGCTCCTCAAGCTCTTGCCTGTTCCTGTGCACATCCAGCCCAACTTTCATTAACAGGAACAGGGAGACTGTTCCCATCATGCCTGTTTGTGGAATCGCCAGCTGAATGAAGGATTTCTCAAGGACTGGTAAGTTTTGAGCCTTTTGTGAGACTCAATAGCCAGAATGGGAACTGGTTTTGAGAGCATAAGCCCTCAGAATTTCAGAATTAAATTTCAGAAATATTTTGGAATCTCATTTTTCACGTTTTAAAATGAGACGTAGTATATACAGGTGGTACAGCAAGATTTTGGGGAGGGTTCTGTAGACCTTTTGGAACAATGGAACTGCTTTATTATTAAAATGAGAATGTCTTAGTGATCCTTCTCATTACTAGAATTCTTATTGAGAGCTACCACAAAGTAGTAGCAGATAATCACACTGTAGATTTTGAAATAATTTCTCTCTTAGTCATTATAGTGCAAGTCTTTCCAGAAGTAGCTTGGCTGTGCAAGTATTCATGACAGTGTGAAAGTTAAGTTTTTCTGGTGCCTTTACATTGTATGTTTTGACATGGCCAAGTTGTAAAATCTGATCTACAGATAGAGGTCACTGTCCAGACATGCAGTGTAAGGTTCAACAATGAGCTGTGTATCTGCAGATGTAAAAAGAAGGAATGCTCTTCAAAATTACTATGGCCTTGCTTAAATCACCTGATGCATTACTTATTTCATTTCAGGCATGTCATTTTAAAAAAACCCAATCCCACATAATGATATATAAACAAGAAACAGATTACTTTTTCTTTAGCATGACTGAGTACAGAGTAGGTGCACTGTACAGTTCAGTACAGTTGAAGCAGTAACTTCTTGTGTATAGATAAGGTCTTTGCAACAGCTTGTATTAGGTTGATTTTTTTGTGCATTATTAGTATTATTTAAAAAGACTTTTTGCTAGAGTTATGTCGTTGTAATTTATTAATTTACTTACGAAATGTTATGAAGCCAGGGTGTATGCTGAAATTTATCATCCTAGGAAACTCTTCTCCCCACCACCCCCAAGTTTTTCCCAAATCTTTTTCATTTTTGTAAAAGCAAGGCATGCATTTTTAAAAAGACTAATATGTATTTGAATGTGGCACAGCAATGTTCACTCTAATCAGCTGAGAAGCTATTTTAGAATATAACTCCATTTGTTTTCATGTATTACTTATGATGGAAAACTGAAATATTGCAGCTATTTATTACTATTAGTTGTATGAATTAATCTTTTTGTAGTCTAATTATTTAAAAAGTGATGTATAAACATATAAACAGCTGCAAGTCTGTTTGATGAGTGGCCTAGAAAGAGTGCATTTGTCAAGCCTGCAGAAACCTCTTTGTGATACTTGCAGCACCATATCCTTTTGACTTTGGAATGAGTTTGGAACTCAAAATCCCATTGAAACAGGACAACATTTGCCTTGGGAAGGAGGGACAGGAAATGAATTTGACCATGAAACACTTATTTAAAAACATCAACGAGATGAAGAGAAAAAGGGATGCATGGATAAATGTATAATTCAACTGCACAACTTGATGTTATCATTTGACAGGGAAATGATCTTTAACATCAAAGATCAGTCAGCAAATCAGCCCAAACCATCTGTTATGACATTTGGTTTCCTTAAAATCCATATTTTCTCCAAGTTCATGGAACTGGCTTAAGTTACCAGGAGTGAACTACATTATGAGTAACACACAAATACTGTTCTATTCACCGGACCATTTGAACAAAACTAATTAAGGACCTTTATTAACATACTTATTGCTGGCAACTAATACTTTTAAGATAATTAATAAAATTAGTCTTGTGAACAATAGCAATTACCAACAGATATGCAGTTACTTAAAAATATTGTATGGGGAACTTCTGGGGATATTGCAGAAGTGTTGCTCTTACTGCAGTATATTTAGTTTTTTACTACTTTGTATATATCTGATGCAATATCTGTGCCATTAATTTGCAATTATGAAAATTGCATAAGAAATGAAAAGAGCCTTTTGAGTTATGTGAATGAGTCATTTTAAAACCACTGTTTTTCTGAATTTAGTTCAAGACAGCCCACACCAGGGTGAGTGCATAGTATATCAACATCTGTAAGAGATCTTGAGTCTGATGAATTTGTTAGTCTTTAAAACATTTTTCTCTCTGTAGAGAATACTAATCTTTGATTTCAAAAGCTGGGCCTTTTTTTCCCTCTTTTAACCATATGAGGCATAAAAAAACTTTCTAGGAGAATTTAGCACATTAATTTATAATAGGATTTATATTCTTTTTTTTATTATTTTTTTATACCTCCTTATTTTTTCCTGTGACCTGATATTCTGGGAATTCTTTAGAGGAACCCAATTGTATTTTAATCCTACAAATATGTGTTACCATGTTTAACAGTGTGCATGTGGGTGGTCACTCAGTTTTTTAAAGCTGAGGAAATGATATTTGTTGAACTGGGAAAAGTAACCAGGAATATCTTCTGATCTCCAGTGATACAGCATAGGCCAGGTGTCTCACGCAAGAAAATATTGCAGATTCTTTGCATGCAAGTGGATAAACTAGCATAAAGTCCAGTACTTTGATTTTGTGGATGTTGTAAATGTGAAAAGGAAAAAATTATTCTGTAATCACATTGGCAATTTCACCAAAGAACTGCAATTACCATGATTTGAACATCATGCAATCCATGACTCCATCCGTACGTGGAGTTCGAACCTGACATCCGGAGCCATTCTTGAGAGAATGACACAGCACTTCTTTTCTGGGTCTGCAGATGAAAGCGTGATGAACAGCACGGAGGCGGCAGCTGAGACGACAACGTGCGTTCGGGGACAGGGTGAGGGTTACCGTGGCACGGTCAGCACCATATGGAGTGGGATCCAGTGCCAGAGGTGGGACTCCCAGTTTCCTCACCAGCACAACATCACTCCTGAGAACTTCAAATGCAAGTGAGTAGAGATGTGTGGGTGTTACTACTGCAGTGGGAAAAGAGCTGAGTTTTAAAATGTTTAACAAGTCATGCCACTGGAGCAGAACATAAGGCCCCCGTCCCTGCTCCGTGTCCTGATGCATCCACTCTACCTGCTGAGGCTCAAAACCTTTTGAGTCTGGGAAAATCAGTCCTTCAGATCTCAAAGCAGTAGTTCTAGAAGAACTTGTGTGAAACCCTAGGGATTTTTATGAACTTTTCCTGCAAGCATGTATTCACCAGTTTGATTGTGAAGTGTCTGGATGTGTTCCAGACTGGGACCTGAATCCCAACAGTGCTGATAAATTACCACTGCTTTTTTTTCATGGAACTAAAAACTTTTTCACAGTCTGATTGCTGACTTTAATTTAGTATGTCCTAATTATTACCTAAATGTAATCTTCTTGGCAATATTTAACATCCATAATATTTGAAAACACTTCTTTTATTTTTCCTATTTTAAATCCTTTTTCTGTCTCATTACTAAATTTAGTTGCATCAATTGGACTGCTTTTACACTGGTCATTGAACCTTTCTGTATGGTTCATAAACTCCCAAGATGTGAATAATCTACTAATTTTAGGCAGTTACCTTAGTAATGTTCTTCCAGTCCTTTTTTAACTAAACATAGAGGAAACCTTGCTGACCAGAATGAAGCCACAGCCCAGTTTGTACTAAATATCTTTATTGATGGGTAAATATCAGTAAGAATTACAGTATTAGACCCATTCTTCCCATAGTCTGTTATCAGTAAGTGCTGCAGATGGAAAAAATACAGTGAAATATGGAGAGGTACAGAACATGGCAACAACTGTCAGGAGATGGGGAAATAAAACTTACATTTAAGAGGTTTGACTATTTCATGCAAGCTGCAAAAGACATTTAAAGATGTTCCCTTGTGACTAACTTTTACTTTAAAGGTAACAGCTGTATAGAATTTCAACGTACAATTTTTTTATTTTCCACGATTCAGTTTCTTAAATGACTCAGTGATAGTCTGCAGCACTCTGTTTCTCCAAACTCAGCAGAACCATTCAAAGTATAGGGAGTTTTAAGCACTTTGGTAATGTTTGTATTTAAAAGCACTTGTAATGTATTGCAGGTGTATCCAATGTCAGTTGCATGCAAATTTTGATGGAGGATCCTGAATGAAAATATTGTTAAACTTCAAATGAAATCTTATATCCCATCAAAACATATGCCTGGTGAAAATTAATCCCCATAAACATATTCTTATTACAGTTAATATTTTTTTCTGGGCACTGCGTTCTTACTGGCTCCTCATCTCCTTGCACTTGACACTGTTCAGTAACACAGAGACCTGAAGGAGCCTATATTTTTGTTAATTCGTAGCAAAAAACAACGGACCACATTGGTGGGTTTAGGTTATCCCTGCTACGAGCTAACATATTTATTTTTATAGGGATTTGAGGGAGAACTACTGCCGAAATCCAGATGGATCTGAATCACCCTGGTGTTTTACCACTGACCCAAACATCCGTATTGGTTATTGCTCCCAGATTCCCAAGTGCGATGTATCAAATGAACAAGGTAACAGACGAAAGGGTGATAACGTGATTGTAAGTGAATGCTATACTGTTCCAAACAGCAAGTAGACAGGCTTGAAAACTGAAGAAGTTGTATCTGTATTACACCTATGTAGTTCCACTTTGGCTTTATTTGCATGTTTGGGATTCATTGTGGGGTAAATGAGATTCATTTCTCAGGTTTATTTTTTGATTCTAGCAGGGAAAGCTGCAGCAAAGATTTGATTGGATCTGGTTTTTAGACAAGGTGAATCTATGTATTTGCTCTACTGTCTTTACCTTTCTTAGTTTGAAAGGCCTTTTTCCACAGCTGAGATGATTTCCTTGGTTCGCAGTCTTTTTATAATTGCATATGAGGCTACCAAAAGAGAATTCTTTTATTTTTTTTTTCACCTATATACCTCCTTATCTAGAAGGGATTAACTCTCTGAGCTCTTACCTACCTCTGCCTGTGAGGTTCATTCTGAGTCTTCATGCAAATGTTTTTCCCATGAGGTCTTGATGTTACTGTAAGGAGTAGTGTTGCATTGTGAATGGATGTCAATCATAGCATAAACTGAGGCTAAGACCTCAGACCTATAATCCTACATCAGGCTGCATTAACAGCTCCATCTTCAAGTTTTATCCAGTTTTTCTCATGAATTTGAAAAAGTTGCAGTTGCAAGACTTATATCAAAGAAAGGATTAAACTTTTATATTCATTCTATGTTACTTTTGAAGTATCAATTATCAAAAAGTAAAAATACTGATGAATATGAAATTAAGTGCTTTATGCAAAATGTCTTTATAGTACTGAACATTTTAAACAATCCTCTTGAAAAGTCTCAAAAAGGCTTGTGATAAAAGCTTATGAATTAAACATGACTTCTGCTGGAGCGAACAGGCAAGTTTTTGAATTACATTAAAATTAAAGTCATGTTGATTTTTTGATTTTGCTGAAGTAGTACTTAAGTCTAGAATTATATACTGTTGCCAGTATCTGGAAGATACACAAAGCTAAACTGAGTGCCTGTTTTTTGTGGAGGGAGGAATAGGGGACCATTTTTCTTGGATTCGTATAAGCTATGTTCTGACAACTTTTAGAATATTCTGTGTGACCCTTCTAAATTAATCATAAACTAATTATTTATGAAAGAAATTTTCCTAATTTATCTAAGTAAGACAAAATTTAAAATGCTACTGTGTTGAGAATGAAGGTCTCAAACAGGAGATTAGGTATGTAAAGCTGGAAATGATTTTCCATTTTTCTTCTGATCTGATGTATACAATTGTCTGATTCATAGTGTATAGCATTTAGCAAACAGAACACTTGTCTTTAATAATTTGTATTACTGATGGAAAGGAAGAGTCTTCTTCTTGATGTTGCACAATCACCCTCCACTTTTTTGTCTCAACATTCTTTTTTCAGATTGTTATCGTGGCAATGGCAAGAGTTACATGGGGAATCTATCCAAAACAAGATTTGGGCTAACTTGCTCCGCATGGGACAAAAATATTGAAGACTTACGTAGGTGTGTACATATTAAAGAGAAAGAGATGGTTCAGTGAGTCCTGAATAAATACTGCCTCCAGATGGCAACTCTTTTTCATCTGCACTGATTCTAAAGCAGCCTCTTATGCTCTGGAGCTTTTAATATCTTTGTTTTCCTAATCTTTATTTTTATCTTTTTCTTTTTTTCTTCATGTTTAAATATATTGCACAACATGACTTTGTTTGGACTAACCACTAATTGCAGGCTTTGGGATATTTCTCAGTGTTTAGTTTACTGGCCTATTTTACCCCATTCTTGTCCTTGAAAGTTTGGTGCAAGGAGAGGATAGTAAGAATGAGACAGGAAATGGTTATCTGATCAACCTCATCTCATAACTCATGCTGCTTCAAGGAGAAGGTTGGACTTGAAACCACCTAATGTCCCTTGCAGCCTGAAATTGACTCTTGACCCTACAATCTAGTGATACTGACATCAAATGCCATTGACAAGACCTGCAGTTTCTGTCGTTTATCATTACTTTGGCTTCATATTCAAGTAGTAGAAATGGCAAGTTACTTTAATTTGTTGAAATAAAATGAATTATCACGACTATATATAAAATAAGGGATTCATAAAAAGTTTTGCTATGTATGAGATATTACACACAGTAGTGGCTGTGATGGAAATAGTTTCTCCTTCATTTTCCTTTAGTTTCTGAACCTGATGCAAATGTGCCAATATTAGCTTTGGTACTTGTTGAGTCACAGTGCAGAAAATGTAAGCCATTGTCCTCTGGAAGGACTGTGTAAGTCAGGAAGTCAGCTTTTGGGGAAGCTGTATTGCAAAAGGCAGACTTCAGTGGCCCTGTCTGGAATCATCACCGGGACTACATGTGTTTCTTCCCACAGATGGTAAGAGAGAGGATACATATTCCAGTTTGCTGCCCATGAAAGGGAAACAGGTTTAAGCTCCTGCTTTCTGAGAAGCCTGATAAGTCTTAGTTGGCTGTGAATGAGACAGTATAAACCTACTGGATACTTGATGGAATTGCATTCATCTAATAGAGCACAGATCAGCCTTTCTTTTCTTACTCCCACACATTTTCCTTCTTTGAGGAGCTATCTGTCTCACTGCAAGTTTCTCTGGTTATGGGTGTGCTAGAGGCAGCATGTGTGGTTAGTTATGAACTAAAGGAGCAGTGCAGCTGTAACTAAGGAAGCCTATATCCTTGTATCTGACAAGCCAAAAATAAACATCTTCCTCTGCTTCGGATTTTGACCTCAAAATTTCACATCTAAAGTGCTTCATGTAGGTTTGCAACTTAGGCGACCTATCACTGCAGTTTGTCTGAGCCATTCATCTTTCTCCTTGCCTGCTGCTCATCGTTACTAACTTTCTTAGTTTGTCTTTCTTTTGCCTTTGATTCAGCTTTGTAGATTCAATGCTCCTTTGTCCTGGGAACCTGCAGGAGAAGGTACCTGTGCTGCCCAGAGAGGCCTGCAGATTTGCTGAGGGCATCACAGGTACTCTCCTAATCAGTATAACAATCCCTCCTGAGGGTATCTAGAGATTTTAGCTTGAGTGGGAGATCTAGAAGCCTCCGAGCTGTCCAGTGGACACAGTGCTTAAAACACCAACCAGAGGAAAGTTGGACCCAGATCCAGCAAATATTTGGGTCTCATCTTCCCTTTGATCTTAACCAGACCTAAACCCTAACCTGTAGGCTTCTCAATCAGCTAATAATACAATGTGGAGCAAAGCAACATTTAACCTTTGAAAATTTGGGCTAAAGTATAAAGCTTTTCAACACTTTGAATTTTTTTTTCCCTGTAGGCATATACAAATCTTCAGAGAACCAGATGTTAGTAAATTGAAGAAAAACTATTGCCGCAATCCAGATGATGATTTTCATGGTCCCTGGTGTTACACAGATGATCCTCTTGTTCCCTGGGATTACTGCCCTATTTCTCGATGTGAGTACTTGGTACGCCTCTGGCATGTCAGCTGTGCAATCCCAGGGAAGCCACGGTGTCACATGTGTATGCACACCTTAGTATTGTCACTTGTGGCAGCAGAAAATGTGAGATTCTATCAAGAATCAATTGTGCGTGACTGAGAAGGAGCAGACAGAAGCTGCTTGTGCAATATATGAACAAGGGGTTCTTTTCCTTGACCAGCCTGGAGATTTCAAGACTTAGTTATGCAGCAGGAGCACAAAGGGGCTATTACAGATGGTCAAACATTTTCCAGCAGATCTAGCTATTGAATGAGGGCTGGACGGAGACAAAGAATTGTCTAGTGGTCAGAATGCTGGCTGTGGCCTCAAGAAACCCAGGCAGAGTTATCTTCTGGGCTACAAACTTCAGAGTCTCTTTGTGCGATCTGTCTTTGTAATGTTAGGATAACTCACTATACATATGTTGAAGTGCGTATGTGCTATAAAGATTAGATTCTGCTTTCGGATGTTTATGGGATGATTTAACTCCTGGCAAGAATTAGGAAAATCATGCCTCTAAAGTTGAATGTTTAAATCTAAATAGCTTAAATAAACAGAATTAAGAATCCTAGGGAATTCTGTAATAAACTGATGACAAGTAGAAAAAGATAGTTTTATGCTGAAAAATGTGCAATTCGCGTTTATGTTCAAAATCTTTCTCTTCAGTTCTTATTTCTAAGTTACTTTGCTGTATGTCCTGGGAGAACACTTAAATGGTAAATCAGGCTTTTGAATGCATGTCTGTGATCTCTAGAGGTTAAGGATAATGTTACACTCATTCCTAGCGGCAATCTGCTGCATTTCCTCATAGTCTGAACTCCAGCATCTCTAAGAAGTGGTATTTGAAGTCTCAGGTGATATTTTGGCATCTATGTGAAGAGTAAACAAACTGTGCAAAAGGTTATTTGTGTCAATATAAATGAAGAATAACAGCTGAAGAAATATAGCTTTTATTCACTTATTCTGAGTTCATTATTTGGATCTGTGAATTCCTGAGGATGTATTCTCAGAAAACATTTGTAAGGTATACAGAATTGGTGAGTAGTACATTTCTGCAATCAAACACCAGAGTGGTAATATGCCTGTTTTACAATTGTAACTCATATAGACTAGTATTAAAATACTACATATATATATGTATGTATGTATGAATGTATGTATATATAGGTATATATGTACATACCTATAGTGGGTATGTATATATATATATATTTATGTATATATTTGCTTAATGATGGAAATCTAGTTGGATGAGACTGTTGAAATTTTCCTTGTGCAAATTTTCAGCAACTACACCTGTACCTTTAGCGCATAATACTGGGTCACTCTGTACATGTCACTGAAGGCAAAAATTTTGAACCAAGTTTAAGCAAATTTGTTGTAACTGTTTTCTTTACTTGGACTAGATGGAAGAACTGAACCAAATTTTGGGGAACATGTTTTCATAAGAATAAGTTTTTGCTGATAGGAACTTAAAATTACTTTTGAAATTTTTAAAGGAATTAAGAGTTTCTTTCAGTCTTATTTGGATTTACTCACATGACTTCTAAAGTTCCTGAAAGCTTATAGGAAGGTCATAACTGTTTTTCAGCATTTGTTTGTTTGAATGAAACATGTAAATTGAACATGATAGGCAGCCTGATATCTTCAGGATTCAGGCAAGAAGAAAAATACTTGACATTCCTGTTACAAAATGTTTATTTCTTATTTCATTCTGTTGGAATAAAATTCTGCCTTCTTGTTAATCCTAACTAAACACTGCTTTTGCAGCATATTGGAGAAATCATTGAAGTTTAAAACTTTGTGAACCATTAAAGTTAACAATATGCCATTTGCTGTTGAATTTTACTCTATTCAACTTCTAAATGTATTTTAATTTTTTATTATGGCTATCTTATGTGTCTCTCTAGGTGAAGGTGATACAACTCCTGCTACAACCATTTTGGATGGTAAGTAAGTTTGTACATGAACTGTGCAGTGCATGACTATCCTCTAAGTCTAGATATTTCTTTCCAATTGGTAAACAAGATAAAGGTCAGTTAAAGTTATAAAAAGCCCACCATGCAGACTGAGCGAAATTAATTTTACAAGATAAAAATGGGGAATAGCTTTATTATACTCCTTTATCTATTCTCACTATCATGTCTTGCCGGTGGTGAGATTTGGTAATGAGTTTCAGTGTTTGCTTTTTAACTATGTAAATCTCAAGAAAACTATTTAAATATATGTATTTTATATTCCTTATGGATATTTAAATAGACCTACTCAGCTTCACTGAAGTAGTTTTGATGGCCTAGAAATATATTGCATTAGCACAGGAAAGTTAGTCCATTATAAATATTGACCTTCTTGTGGTCCTTATGTGCAACTGTGCAGTGTATGTCCACTGTTTTTAGTAAAATGTGATCTCTGGACCTGCTTTCAGATACTGCCATTCCTTGTGCCTCAACAAAACATTTGAGAGTTGTAAATGGAATCCCAACACAAACTAACGAAGGATGGGTGGTTAGTTTGACATACAGGTAACTATCACTTTGATTAGAAGGGCAATACAGATACTAGGATCTTCGTTTTAGAATTGTAGAAAATGTTGACCATAATAAGAATACTTCTACATTGCAGTTAAATTTTGTAAAAGCACAGAATCAGCATTCCTCTAATGTCAGGTGATTCCATAGTATTCACTCTGCTAGTGAAATAGTTTATGTGTTCATTATCATCAACTTATACACAAGAACCTTATACACAAAGCACCCATAGTGTTCTGCTCTTTCAATTAGCTCCTGCAGACCTTTTCATAACATTGGCTTAGCATTCAGCATTAAATTGTTTATTTTAGAGACTGTTAGAAATAAATTGAATTTCAGATCAATATTTTCACTTTGATGGCAGAGTATTTAGTTGTGAAGTGTAGGATTCAGGATTTAGACCTGTGTCAAATTGAGATTTCTCCTCATGTCATTGCATGCAATTAAAATTTATTTGTTATTAGGAAAAAAAAAAGTAGGAGCTATAAGGAAATCCTTTTCATTCTGTAAAACAAGACCCTGACACGTACAGCTTGTGTGTAACACATGTATTACATTATGCCAGATCTTTGCTGCTGTGTAAAAGCCAGAAAACAGAATGGCTGTTTCCTATGTTCTTTACTCTGGTTCATAACTCACCAACTGGAAGTGTGAATCATTAATTTATAACTGGATATATGTCATGCATTGGTGCTGGATCTTCTATCATGAAAAAAAAAGTAAAAAAAAAAAAAAAAACCAACTTCTTTTGTCTGCTGGGCCAGACTAAAGTAAAGCTCAATTCTATGAGCTTATGATTCATCATCTCTTTTAAAACTATGTTGTAAAAGAGGTATTAAATGAAAAATAGGAGTAAAGGAAAAGATAAAAAATAGATTTTCTACATCACTTCATTGCTAGAAAAATTCTGGGGTGGTCCTTCCCATCCTTGGTAATCTTTGCATCTTATGAGATCCATCAGATCTAAACCTTTCTGGGAGTGGATCAGATGGTTCAGAAAGACATTTCTCGAGGAAGATCACTATATTCCTAGACTAAGTAACCACGTAGGTGGGCTAAATCACTCCCTGGAAAAGTTAATCTTTGCACTGTTTTAAAAATAGCCTTGATATTTGATGAACTTTTAGGCAGGTAAGGTGAATTACATCTGGATGCCTAAAATTTAAATACCGATTCTTAGGGTAGTTGAATTTTATGCTATGAAATAAAATTCCATGAAACAGATGAGTGCTTAAATGATTGCAGATCCTTTTATGAATAAGGAATTCCTGGAATACTGCAGCAGCAAAATATATCTTCAAGTATTACATGTGGGCATAAAAATGTAGTTTATTTTGTATTGTTACCAAGGAAGCAAATAGAATATTGTCTGAACCAAAATTTTAATTAATGCTGAACTTTCTGCAAGAAAACCTAACTGTACACTTCAAAATGGAATTGCTGTGTCTGAATGGTGAAGGCCCAGTGAAACTTAGAAACTATTTCTATTTGGTAACCAAAGCCAACCTGATCAATGAAGTTTTCTTATATATCCAATCCAGATTCGGTAACCAAGTATATTTAAGTGTATTTAAATGGATTTCATCTGTTTCATGGAACCAGCTCTAAATTTGCCCCACACTTAAATAAGGAGTTAAGCTTTCTATGTGTACTAATGAATCTTCCAATGCAGATGATGAAATTGTGTACAATAAGATAATAAGTGATGCAAACATAACATGGAAGAGCATAGTTATACTCCTGATTGTGATATTTTTATAATGAAACAAGATAGAAACTACATTTTAGAAAGACCCCAGCATTTTGGACCAGATATTTTCCTCCTTAACCAAAATAAGATTAAAAAAACCTAAAAAGGCAAAGCTCTGTGTTATCCTGCTGACTTTGAACTTCATATATAGTCTGCCATCATCCAGTAGTTCTTTGCAAAGCTTTGAACATTTGTGTGATTTGAATTTATAAATTGTGAGATTTTAAGCTTTTCCCAAATTGCCGACAATTCTGATTCACTTTCCAAAGAACTACAGAAAATAAATGTGATTTTGGGGACACAAAGAAGGAAACTAATTAATCTACATTCCACAGTAATTTTTTTTAAAGAACTGTCATGCTTAATTGCTTTAATTTTACTTGATATATTATGCTTCAGGTTTTCTATAATCACATGTTGGATGTCATACACTGCAGATTGTTTCCAACTGAAGTATGTGGGGACGCAAATCTCATAGGGCTTGTAATCAAATAGGAACTCTCCACCTTGAGGTCAATGCTTTGAATAATACTTACATGAATAATGACCAAATGTTGTTTACATCTGGTGGCAGTTTGGGGACTTGCTCGAAAGTTTCAGTCCAGTTCCTGTTACAAAGAATTGGCCCTTTTTTTTTAAATTTTAAATTAAGTGTCTTCTTACAAATTCAGCTTTGAAACCACTAAATGAACAGAGTAACAGAATTTGTCTTTCTTTCTGGTTTTTGCACATTGGAGTAAAGCTCCCCAAAGTCATGTTACTGTAAATGTTGAAACTGTAGAGCAAAGGGACAGAGACAAGTTTTCTCATGTTGTCAGTCGGCCACTTTTCACCAGCAAATACGTGTGGGGAGCAAAGCACTCTTTAAACTTTTCGACTATGTAGAAACTAATACTAGTGGTTTTGGGGGTTTTTTTAACCTTTTTTCTTTTCTTTTTTCCCCCCAGGAATAAGCATATCTGTGGTGGTACTTTGATAAAGGAAGAGTGGGTTCTTACAGCAAGGCAGTGTTTCCCTTCTCGGTACAGTAGTTTGTAGCTTTGCAATATTAAAATCCATCTATTTTCAGGAACTTATCAGCACAACGCTTCTTCAACTTGAATGCAGCATTTTTCCCTCCAGTTTGGCTTTAACACTGCTACTTTGATATAAAAGGCCTGTGGGACCTTGGTGTTTTCTGTTATTGTTGCTGTAAATCTAGATAGCCCTGGCTATTTTACATAGAAGCATAAACAGATTTTCCAAGTGTCATGGTTAGACAATTGCCTTTTTATGAGAATAATGTCATGCTTCTGCTTAGCTGGACAGAATAAAATAGAAAACTTGGGTAAATCTAAAAAAGTTCAGAGGTTCATACTGTCCAAGGATTTAAATATTTGGATACTTTTATGAAACAAAAATTAGATTTTAGTAACAGTTAAAGATAAAATTATGTAATGGCTTCCGGCCAAAACCTTACATCCAAGCATGTTGATTTTGGAATAGGAGTTGGCAGCATGAAGCCATTTCTGCTGAAGAGCATTAGTTAAGGTCTTCCAGCATAATCATATTAAGCAGAGTTTTTTTAGTTATTTTATTATATAGTCATCAAAATCACAACCAACTTTGCCTCATTTAGGTACAAAGATTTGAAAGACTACAAAGCCTTGCTTGGAGTCCATAATATCAAAGGAAAGGGAGAGGAGAAGCGTAGACAAGTGCGGAATATCTCCCAGTTGGTATATGGCCCTGCAGGGTCAGATCTGGTCTTACTGAAACTTAGCAGGTTAGTAGCTGCTATTGCGAATTCCGAGATTTTCATCTGATGGGTGAGATTCTTCCTAAATGAGATTTGCAGGTTCATTGCTTTACTGTCTCCAATACTACAGATGCTGTCTCCATGGAGTAAACTTCCATCTGAAAGAAATTTTACTTGGTGTATGCAGAATTGTAGGTCCATCTACATTACTCAGAAAACAGACGTTACTCCTGAAAAATCATGCCTACACTTTTTTGCCTGATAACCATGTTTAGGTTTTTTGGGAGATTTAAAGAAAACCCACAAAGTACCCACAAAACCAAAGTATATGGTTTTGATTTATAGAATAAGCACCAGATTGTAGCTGAGATCCTTGTGTATATACAAGCTTTCAAACTTTCTCCAGGTTAATAAACCTATATATTCAAATGAAATGCCATCACTACTTACTTTTAAGATTAAAACCCAAATTAAATAGCATAAAAGTGGTGACAGCATTTCAAGAATTTTTTTGACAGTTAGCAGCTGTAGTACAAAAAATAGGTAGATGAATCCATCATATTCTTCAAAAACAGAAAATGAAACGAAAAGTATTGGCACAGGTTTTAATTGCTATGGTCTATAATAGACTTAATGTAACTTTTAAAATGCATTTTAGAAGGTTAAGTAAAATCTATTATATCTATTTTTTTTTCCTCTTTTCAGACCTGCTATATTGACAAATTTTGTAGAAATAATCCGATTGCCCATTTCTGGATGTACCATTCCAGAGAAGACCAGCTGCAGTGTTTATGGATGGGGATACACTGGATGTAAGAAACTATTTTTAAAAACTAAATGAATACGTTGACTACTTCCTCTTGTCATTATAGGTGAGGCTGCTGGTATTGCCTGGTGCCACGGTTGTCCAACACTTCTTGTTATAAAATAGAATTGGCGTTTTTTTCTTATTTTGTAAATCTCTGAGCCTTTTATCCAAGTTAATCTAATATGAAATATTTTCCACTAGTCTCTCATTTTTTTTGTTGTTGTTTTGGTGACAGGCAAAATGATTCAAACATTTCAAGGAATGAATTAGAGAAAAATACTGATCTACATGTTAAAAAAAAATAGCGGAAATGCTCTGCAGAACATTCACAGGGTTTTTTGACAAATTCTTTTTCATCTACTTGAGCAGTCTCTTTCTGTAACCCAAGGCCCCTGTGAAAACACTGATACAGAAACATATAATCAAAGACTTTATTAACATGCACAATAGCAGTGAGCTAGGGATGCACAGACAACCCTAAGTCTGGCTTTTCCTAACGTCTGAGTACTTGACTTTGCAACCTTACTAATGTTTATTAAACACAGTTTTGTGTGAAGAAAATACAAATATGTGAGAGAACAGACATTTATTTAGTCTAGTAAATGCTATATCTGGCTAATTATGTGTTGATAAAAAGTTAATAGCTGCCAGTTGACAATAATTACTCCAGTATTTACTGTGCTCAAATGTTGTTTTGCCACAGATCCTGAGTAAGCAGCAGCAATATACTCACTCTGTCCTGAAAGCAGAGCAGAAACTAGGCTGGAATTCTGAGGCTGTGTTCCTTGTAGCCACTACTCTGCCATTTCTTTGTGGGTGGCAATTAATCTGTACCAGCCCTCTCCCAAATGACTGCCTTTGATGTTCCCAGCATGTCCATATTAGCCATCCTCTGGGGGCATTGGCTGTCTGGGGGACAGGGACATTGGGCTGGAGAACAGTACAGCATCACAGGAAAGCTTAGCTTAAGAGAACTGATAAGGAATTTGCAATGTTGTGGAGTTATGTAATACAGTAAATACATAACATCTGTCATCCAAGGACTTTGTGCTATATTTTATGCACTACTTATTATAATCCTCACAGAATCTCGGTCAGGGAAGGAAGAAGTGTTACATCCATTTTTTTCAAGAAAACAGGATAATAAGTCAGTGGAGGGCAAGCTTGGCATTTTCTTTTGATGGCGGTGCAGAGAATGGGCAGGTCCAGACCCTTTATTTATCTTTGCAGCTTGTACAGGCTTGTCTTTCGACATGTAGAACAAGAGTAAGCTCCACAGGGCTCTTGCTTCCTGACCTTCACGCTGATGAATGGAGATTGCACAAGGCTGTGGCTCTGCCCTTGCAGGCACAAAGTCATTCAGGGCAGCTGAGCCAGCACAGAATGAGAAAAACTCCACTCTGCTACAGTATTTTTCAAGTCACACGTCCTTCCCTAGGCCATGGCAGACACTGTTACACATTAACTCATGTTTAAGGCAGGGAGCAGAATCCTCCATCTACTGATGGAGTGATAACATTTTCAGGCTCTTTTTCTGATTTCTTTGATGACTGGGCAAGCTGGTGGTGAGCTGTAGAGTACCCAGATACCCAGCCCTTTATTCTAATCCTAAAAACTTATCCAGATATTCTCAAGAGAACTGAACAGACATGAAAACCAAACAAATGTCTGGAAAATCCCATTTGCAGAAAATAAAAGAAATACAAAATGCAAAAGCACGATAACAGTGGGGATAGACAAAAATGTGCGTATTGGAGAGAAAGCAAAATAACTGAAATTACATGAATAAGTTTATCTATACTGTATCTTGAAATACTTTTTTTCCCCCTAAAATAGAAACATTTTTTTGTTCTCTTTTCAATTGTAGTAGTTAACTATGATGGCGTTCTTCGAGTAGCAAACCTGTTTATTTTGGGAAATGAGAAATGCAACCAATATCTCAAAGGGAAGATCACTGTGAATGAGTCTGAAATCTGTGCTGTGGCTGAAACCATAGGTGCTGGGCCTTGTGAGGTAAATATTGTACTTCCTAGTACATTTTTAGGACCCTGGATATTTCTTTACCAAAAAATAAATTACTGAATGTTTTTTATAATTATTCTCACTGCACTAAACTTTTGCATTGGAAAATGATTTGTGTTACAAATGTTCTATTTTACGTCAGAGTGCAGAAATTACATCAGTTTCACTGTGCTACCACACATTGAAAGATTTACGTGAATCTTAAATATACTCATATGACTAAAACTTCACTAGACTGGTACAAACTTGTGTTCTGTATATTAAGGACTAAAGTGGGCTCTGTAGTAGCAATAGCTGTGTGTTTTGATTGAGGAGAAAGCAAAGGCTGGAGCAAATTCACCTTCTTATTTAGATGAGTTATTGCATGCAAAATACATAACGGTACTCAACAGAGCTGATAAAGTTATGAAGGAAGGAGAAAGATCCAAAAATGTTCTGAGGTTTGTATTAGTCAGAAGGCTGGAGCATTTTGGTCTCCCTAATCAAGCCTGAGCAACATACTGGTGAGGACAGGAGGACTACTTCAGTGATTGTATAGTTCAATACAGTTGTTTTGCTTAGCACTAGTTTTGATGATGGAGAAAAGACATCTGAGGAGAAAAGCTGTAAATAATTTATTGCAGGAAGTTATAATCTTTTTTTTTTTTTTTGGTGGAAGGAAAATCTGACTGAGGATATCTAGAAGGAGGGAAGTCATGAACATTATTAAGTATTTATTATCTGGAATAGAATTGTTGATTTCCTAATACCGATATTAACCATGTAGTAAAATTTTCCATACCCAAGGGTACTACCAAACCATGGGGAACAGAGGTCATCTTCATAAAGCTGAGGCTTCTTCCATTTGTTATTAATATTCCATGGGATCATTTTTTGTTGCAAAGTATTTTCTTCAAAATAAAATATTTAATTGTAAATGAGGTCTTAGACTTGTCAAGGCTTATAAATGAAACATCTGCATGTAAGTCTGCTGGGGTTCCTGCACTTTGTTTTTCCCTGCAAGAAGAAATGAACTGAATTAATATTAGCAATCAGTCTTAATCACTGAGCAGTTTCCTGCTCCTTAAGTTCTGCTTTGAAGCTACTTTCCTCAGCAGAGAACAGGCAGAGGAACAAAATCAGATTGGCAGGTGAAACTCCACTCCTGAAAGTGTTTTATGAGCCCCTCTGATGGCGCTGACATAGTTCATTGTTCATGTGGGAACTAGTCTGCCGTCAGTCAGAAAAAATCCCAAACCAAAAAAAGGTCAAGCATTGTTGTTTCTCTGGTGATCCAGAGAGAATGCAATGCTAATTGTCAGCTTTCATTTTTTGAAACAATGACTCGCTATCTGATATGAGCATTTGCTGTCTAGTTTTGCAGGGAGTCTGCTGGGTCCAGTCTACCTTTAGCCTGGTTAGAAACTGCAGTATCTATGTTCAAGTCCCAGAGCTATGTGATTGTATTTAACCCTGATCTCAGTGGCTCATATTTCAAATTTTCATAGAATAAATAAACTAGTGTATTGGTGTCTCATTCATTCAGAATAAAAAAATTATATTGTTTTAACAACTCATGTCTCAAAATAATGCCTAAAAATTGTTACCTTTTATTATGTTTTTTTATCCCCCCCTGCCTGTTAGTACATCTAGATTCTCATCCTAGGGCCTTGCAAGATGATTGACTGAAAGAAAAATACTAACCTGACTTTGTCAGTAGTCTTTGATGCAAAGCCTGTCATCATAACAAAGACGTTTATCAGTCAACTCACATTCTGCTCATCTGGTTTATATTTACATAAACAAATATTAGGCTTGCAGGTAGCTGAAAGAGGTGAATAAATTCTAGTAGTCTGAAGCCACTAGAATCACATGTACAGATGGATCACAGAGCTTAATTTGTATGAAAAAGAACCAAATATCAGAGGCCAACTTTGAAAACGGTTCTTATAAGTTCTGGTTATGAAAAAGATACTGGAAATTGGATTATGTCCTGTGGCAAGAATAACAGTATTGCTTGTGTGCATCCTGTCATCCCCAAAACAAGCCATTCAGTAGTAGACAGGTGGGAGCTGTGTCTTGAAGCATTTTGAGAAGTGACATTCATTGTGTTCATTTTTTCCTAGCGAGATTATGGTGGTCCCTTGGTTTGCGAACAAAACAGGCTGAAGATAGTAACTGGTGTCATCGTTCCTGGCCGTGGATGTGCCATTCGAAATCGTCCTGGGATTTTTGTTCGGGTCTCATATTATTCCCGGTGGATACACAAGATTATGATGACCTACAGAAAACCCTGAAAAACTCAACAACTTTCACTGAAAGATTTTGGACAGCATGTAATTAATGTGTAATGTAAAGATCAATTTTTTAAGTACTTGATAGTCAAGTTTGTTGAGCTTCTTTTAATATTTATGGGTGTTTTTGGTGTTTTTGTCTATCAGTGTTGTTTTATAAATGTTGGAGTGACTTACAGTATATGCAAGTATGGTGACATATCTCCTGAAGATACTTGAATGGATAAACAATTTTGCAAAGACATTATTACTGGATGATAAATGGTTTTGTAGAAATAGATCATATGACCTCTTTTATGCTGCTCTTCAGAATATCTTAGAAGGAGAAACAAATTATAGTTCTACTTAACACATCTTATTCTTTCTATGAGCCATATATTTCTCTTCATATATGAAAAAAGCCCTACTGAGAGATATATGCATCTGTCAAGGACAGCATTTATGATCATATTTCTCTTTCCCCCTTATAAGAGGTCAAAGATTTCAGTATTTTATTAAAAAATAATATCTTTAGAAAGTAATCTTTTCATTATTGATGGACTTTGACAAGCCTGCCATAAGCAGAGTTCTCATAGAAGTCACTACCACTTTCTTTTACACAGTGCTTACAGACCCTAGTTCTGCACTTGGTTCCTTTACTGTATATGTGGTCCTCTAATAGATATCTCAAAGCCCATTTTGGTTAACAAACTATTGACCATTTCTTTAAAGTTTGACCCAGAAGTAACTGTGGATTTACAGTGCTAAAGACAGCATTTCATAAAGTTTGGAAAAGTAATCCTGATTAGCTGTTGGAAGACTTTGGGCGTTAAAAGAAATTTAAATCAAATATGCCCAAATCTGTCTAAACAGACAAGTATTAAAAATTGTCTGGTTCTAGTTATTTCATGAAACTCTGCATTTACAGCAGGAAAAAGGACAGTTGCATCTGGCACCTGGCTGAGAGACTTAAAACTGGGAAAAGTAAGTTATACATTAATAGTTTTTCAGAGACTTGAGAACTTTAATAAAACCTTAACTAGATTTGGACAAAATTCTTTCCTTTGTATAATTCCTTTCAGGATAATAAAACAATTGCAGAGATTGATATGATCTTGTATTTTATATGGACAACATCACCAATAGTTTAGTTGCTAGTTTCCTGCCTGTATGAGGACAACCACATTCCTTTATGCTGACAGGGAAAGGAAACAAAAAATGATCATCTGTGAAAAGTGCTCATTCTCCTGTAGGCACTTAGTTTTATGTCTGGAAGTATTGTACAAATATGTTGCTATAGGTGGCACTGATTACCCTTTAATTTCTGGAAAATTGATACAACATATATCCAATTGTATGTTAGATTTACTACTGTATACGTAATTGCATAAGTAACGGCACTGCTACTTCACTTGTGACTGTGTAAACTGTAAATGTTTCCAGTAGCGTTTGGTCTGTGTATCACACCTAACTGCATAGCCACTAGGCTGACACCATGGTGTATACATACAAAAGGACATTTCACACAGAAGATGCAAGGTTGAATTCTGCCCTGTCAGAAAGCAACCACTCCAGGGGAGCTGTCTCGCCTTGACTCACCAAATTTTCTTCAGCAGTGCACTTTGACTTCAATGGGACTCACATATGCTTAAATCTCCTGGTGAGCTGGGATGAGTTTCAGACCATGATTAAATGGCTTGACTTGCTGAGATTTGTGTCACATATCCAGCAGATTCTACTGGAGCATAGGAAGAAGTCTTTCAGCAAGCAGAGCTTCTGAAATTCCTCCTGATGTAAATAGTCTCTTTGGACAAGATGTGACTTCTCTGTACAGCAGATTCAAGGCTGTGGATGCTACACAGACAGTCTGTCTCAATCTATTCTGGCCAGCTCTGAAGGCTTTATGTTCCCTTCGACCTCTCTTACTTACCAGGCCTAAAGAGAGCAGGATGTAGCCTGTATTTACACTTAATTATTGTCATGTAGGTGAAGAGTGTATTCGTACTAACTATATAGTGACCATATCTTATTGAAAGGATTACATTTTTGAGAGAGACTTTAAAAAACTCCAAGTGAGTTTTGTTCTCAGCCACAAGTAGAATGTGGATAAAATATACAATTCCATGTTCACTCTTTGTATTCTAAGAATTGTTATGTGCTCACTGTACTATATTTGCAGGCATTTTGTTATGTCTAGCTAAAAAAATTGAATCCTAAAGTATTTTAGTTATAAGCTTCTGCTGTGCAGAAGACTGTGATTTATATATATATATATCACACACACACATATATATATATGATAAAAATACTGTTTTTGTTAGACAATGTGTAAGGATTTTTACCTGTTTGTTCTGGGCAGTGCCTCAGTAAAATAAATTGTGCAGAGTTGATGTTCCAGAACTTAACAAGTTTGTATGCACTTGCTTACCAGGTACTTTTGCTCTCTCTGTCTCAGAATGGAGGGCACCTGAGATCCTGAAGAGCAAGGGAAGAGAAGAATAATGATATGTGGTAATGAATCTGTACTTCATTTATTCCTGTGAATATTTCTTGTTGGTACCAATGGTACCGTACCAGGCAACTGTTATAACTACAGGACTCTCTTAACAAAGGACACTCTATAGATATTTTTTCACTGTTCTAATATTTTTCTCTCTGTTATAACAAGGGAACCTGATCTAGTGCCCATCTAAATTGATGAAAAGCCTCTTACTAACTTCAGTGGGATCTAAACTTTACTTCTTAAATTTAATTTTAATCAGATTAGAATAAAGGGTACAGAACTTAAATTCTAATTTAAGGACATTCTTAAAGTCCATTGAATTTCATTCTCATTTTCCTTGCTGTAACTAATCCTTGATTTCTGAAAGGTGTAATGTCTGGATATAAAATCTTGGAACTAAAATCTAAGAGCTGATTTTGTGCAACTGAAGTTAGTTTAACTTACTGTTTTCTTTGGGCATTGGAACTGGCTAACGCTTCATCATTTTATTAAAGAAAACATTTTTCCCTTAAAAAATTTTTCCCCCTATCTCTTTTTCTCTCATAAACCTCAGGACCCTCAGAGAAAAATGTAGCTCTCATTGGAAATGTACTGGTCTAGATTTTTGCTGCTACTGCTGAAATCTTCTTCTCTAGTTTAAGACGAAAATTCTCTGAGGCATTCTGCAATCCCTTGCTGCAGGTAATGCCAATGTACTTGACAGAGCTACTCCCTTGAGTTAAAGCTTTTCAGATGAGGGTCCAAATATATTTCTAGGGGTCAAAATCTACTCAGGCAAAATGTCCCTTGAATTCAGTGAATGTGATTGTCAAAAGAGCAGGGCCTAAGAGTTGTTCAGTGCTTTTCCACATGGATCCTTGTACACAGGTTCTCAGCTCCAAGGCAACTTCAGCAGGAATTGAGGCTTTGTCATCATCCTTCTGGAAAGCTGACTGTAAACCAGTGGATGCCCATGAAGGCTGTATGAAGCCTATTGGATTGGTTGCTTAGCCTTGTCTCCTTATCAATTATTTTCTTCCTCCCTCATGTGCACTGGTATATTACTGTTTATGAATGTTAGGGCTGCTGGCAGGAACTGACATGGCTTTTCACCCTAAAATTTTCCAGTGTTCCTTTTTAAGCATACACTTGGTCATTCATGTATGGTGTTTTCTTGTGTGGGATCTAACTTCAGGGAGCTGCCTGTGGACTTTAGTGTATGATAAAAGTATTTTTTCTTATTTAAGTGGGAAAAGTAATGCTCCCATTAAGTGCAACTTGCTGAATGCCTAATGAAAAAGGAACACTGTGGTTATAACTTGTAATACGAATCTTCTGTAATTAACGACATCTTC
This sequence comes from Gymnorhina tibicen, assembly GCA_013399875.1. Taxonomy (NCBI): domain Eukaryota; kingdom Metazoa; phylum Chordata; class Aves; order Passeriformes; family Artamidae; genus Gymnorhina; species Gymnorhina tibicen. The sequence continues at coordinate 780,785 of VXAZ01006908.1, forward strand.
ATTAGTTAATAAAGTTGGTATTTTTGTAACCTTGTTTACTCTTATTATTCTTAATAAAGTATTTTATAGAAAACAACAACTTAATTAGCATTACATTTCTTATTGGAAGAAGAAGGTCGGAACCCCACTGCAAGGTCGGAACCCCACTGCAAGACTCCCAGTTCCAATTCCATTGAGGGATTTTAGTGTGCAGAGCAAGGACTGGTGCTTTAAAGATCCTCATGTGTCCAACTGCAGAACTGAAAATAAAATGAAAGAAAGAGCCAAATGCATGATGATCTTGTTGAGACTTCTCAAGACCTTTCTGACTGATTTCTGCACTGACAATGGTCTAAGCATATTATAGTGAGAGTCTATTTGCAGTGGAAAGGATGTGCTCAAGCTAAACTTAAATATTTTCCAAGAGTTTTTAGTTCCTTCCAATTTCAGTATGAGAGGCTTGGAATTTAATTATTTATATAAATATACTTTATACTTCTGGAAACAGCTCCCCTCTCAGTATCACTTAATACTACTGATGGTACAAAAGACGATGCAAAGAAGAGCAATAACTTGCAACAAACCTTGGTGCTTCTGCTGCACTCAATACCACAACCAGCCAGCAGCTACCAGAAAAGGAAACAAGCAACACTCTTACTAACCCCACCAGATCAGTGCCAAGTATTGTCAAACTCATATAACATCAGAGCATTCTGGTGAGTTCAAATGAGGGATAGTAAGTTCATGACTTATTTGTCATTATCCAGCTAAAATTTCAAGTTGTAAGTTTTTCTGGTTACACTGTGATTTTGATGATTTAAATATATATATTTGCTCCAGCTACATCAACAGTGAATCATTTTTCAAATAGACTCTTATGCACAGTGTTTGAAGTCTGATTCTGAGTTTTCCATGGCAAACATCACTTTCTTTTTGTTTGTTTTCCAAAAAGGAGGTTTTGCAATCAATTCATAAAATCAATAGGTTTTATCAGGGGCTCCTGAAATCAGTGGGAAGCTTGCAATAACTTCAACCATGCAGGAATACTTCCAAAGTTATAAGAATCCATAAATAATCCATATGTCAAAACACTACTTTGCTATAGTTTTACATTCAGTTTTCAGCATGTTCTGGTGACCTGTCTGTCTTCTGGGAGCCATGAGAATTAACTGCTTGTACAGCAATTTGCAGCACAAAAATCTCTAAAGGGATATTGCCTTCATATTGCATTCTGTCATGGCTTTATCTTTTGTAGCTGCAGAAACTCTGTAATCTGCAGATGATAAATGATGGAAATCCACATTGATGCTCACTGCTTGCATTCTGCTCTGTGTTATTTAACAAGCCTCGTGTAAACAGAGCAGGCCATTTAGTAGTGCTCAGTTGTGTATCTCTTCTGCCTTCAAAAGCACTGATCTCTGGACAGCTATGTTCCAATAAAACCTACGTGCAATAAATAGGAAAGAAAACAGCTGGGAGGAAAAAGGCAGACCATAAAAAGATTAATAACAAGCCCTAAAATAAAAAAGAATTTTTCCATGTTGTCTCAGTTTTTATAACATAGGATATATGGTGTGAAAAGCTGCAATAGAATAGCTTAATAGCTAAATCTACTTTGTTGAGAACACTTGGGAAGATGCAATGACTTCTCCATATGTTCACAGAAGATACAGGACAAGTGCCTGAGGTCCTGATTCTACTTGCATTGAAATCACTGTCAAAACACTATTTTAAAATACTATCTAGCCAAATCTAGGGCTAATGGATATGTCCTAAATCTTCTTTCTGAACCCCTTGGACCTTCTCATGAGATTGTTTCAGATCCTGCCTTAAGGAAGCACTCAGTGCATGTTCCAGATAGTTAATGAGGGTCAGAGGGAGAAAGTATGCATTTTATTTCAAAGCTGGGCATCAAAGTTCCACTTCAGACTATCAAATTTGCTCAGTCTGATTGAAGAGGAGAATTGGTTCATTTGCTTACTATTTAAATATTATTCATTAAGTAACAATAATGACAATAATTTTATTATCATTATAAATTATTAAGAGGAACAACAACAACAACAACAGTTTTAAAACCCATGATGAATACAGTTGCTACTAATGTAGCTTTTATACACAAAAGAATAAATTCTTTAGGGGAAAAACTCCCCACCAGAGAACAAAAGTGTACCACTTCAGAGTCCAAGAGATGTCATTTGCTTGAGATACCTCAAGTTTTGCGTGTTGAAGCTAGTGTTGACCTCAATTGGTCAACACTATATATATATTTAATATATTCTGCTGGGAGAAAAAATATACAGAGGAAAGTGCAATTCATAACAATTTATCAAAAATAAGGCAAGAAATACAACATTAGAGGTATACACCGGATTTGATGAGGCTAGTGTAAAACACGAATAAGGATACAGTCCTTCTCTTCGACTGAGAGAACTTTTGCCTTCAGCAATATGTGAGTTTATTGTATTTAATTCAGTTCATATTATACTGTCTAAAAAATTTCCAGATGGTTTTCTTTTCTTGAACATTAATGTCAGCATTATACACACAATGAGCAAATATGCATTTACATCAACATTGCTATTACAAACCATGTCAACAACAGTCTCATGTCTTGGGCGTAAATATGCCATCTGCTGTTCAGCTTTGTGTTTAACAGTGCTCTAACTTCACAGAGCAGTTACAAAACTGCCATCACAGAACTCCTTCTCCTATTTTTTTTATTTACTTTTTAAATTTTTTTTTTTACTTTTATTAAATGAAATCTCAGAAAATTTGCTGTTCACAGCAGTGTAAGTTGTGGAAGATTTGCATTAAGCATTCACTTGAAAGCCTCTGCTTTCCATTTCTGTGCATCCTCACAAGGCAGATGAGTCCCAATTATTGCCTGATCCTGTAATTATTTGAAGCCTATGTTTCTGTCTGCAAAGTCCCCACATAGCCTCATTTTTTTTTCTGTTGTATATATTCAGAAAAAGTCCTCAGAATACCTTTAGGAGGTGAAAACTCATTGCAGCCCAGCCTTCAGCTATCCACCCTAATGTTCCCAGCTTGCCATAAAGCACATTAATTCATGGAAAGGAATATTCTAGTGGGCTAGAGGGCTTCTACACCTCCCACATCCGCAAGGACTGGGGAGTTGCTCCACAGCCATCTATACCAAACCAGCCATACATTGCCAGAGATTTGGTGTGGCTGAGCACTAGAAGCACACAAATTACACATGGACACAGAAACAAGTGTGCATCGCACTCACCCAAATGCACATAGAGGCCTTCATAATAGTATCTAACTGAATAATTAACAAATTCTCAGTCTACACACATGCTTCAGGAGAAGGGTTATAACCTGGGATTTCCTTTTCCCAGTGCTGTAATAATTCAAGTGCCTAAGTACAGGAACAGGACAGCGTGAGAAGAGAGGTCGTCCTACCAGGAGCACTTATCTCACTTCCAAACTAACCAAGAATAACAAGGGGAAACTTAATGATGACAGACAGGGGTATGAATTTTTGATATTTTGCACATTTTGATGACAAATATTTGCAGTGTAAGCCTGAGCTGGAAAAAAATCTTACGTACCTCTTATCCTTTGGCCATGCTCTGGATTAGCTGGATCCAAGCCAATTCACTCAGTAGTGATTGCATGTTTGCATATGTCTTTGTGTGTGTGTGCATGCCAATGTGTGCAGATATACATGTATCTATTCTTCCTGGCACAATGTACAAGATCTAGGACTGCTGTTTATTGTCCTGGAAGCAGACAAAGTAGACCTGGCTAGTTTTCATCCATCTGTGTTCTAATTTGTACACATCAGTATAACTGTAACCTGCATATGAAAGCCCCAAAATTTAGAAATTAAAAAGTTCAGCCTTGGCCCTTAAGATGCTCAAACATTTTAGGGAATCAGTGCTAAACACTTGCATTTACACTGCTAATTGAAAGAATGCATGGGCCTTTGGAGATCCTTCTAGATGGTTTCTTTTTCCTTTTATTTCACTTTAATTTTTGGTAGGTATCACCAGAGGCTAGCCTTAATTTTAAAGCTGCCTTAAAAGCAAATATTCTTCCTGTAGAAACCTGCCTCCTTACTGAAGCTCTTTCTGAGCTGTTATCTTAATTTGGTTAGGGTTCTCTTCTAAAGTTCTGTTTTCCCAGGCTGACTTCTCACTTTATTTTATTTTTTATTTTAGCAGAGACACCAGGCTGTATTTGCAAGCATTGTGCTTTTTAATCCCCTCTGATGTCACTTCGTGTTAGTAAGTTTTAGGTAATATAACTCCCTAATACTAATCCCTGAGCATTCATTCCTTCAGCTTTCTATGTATGTAAGTTTTTTAAGCCCTACCTTCCTGCCTGGTTTATACACATGCTTGGAAAATAAAAGGAGAAAAAAAAAAAAGGCTTTTCAGTTTTCTTTAACTGGCCTTTGCATTAATGCTGCTAAATTTTCTTATCAGTACTTTTTCCCATCACGACATGCAGATCTTACCAACTCAGTCTGCAGGAACATGTCAGTTTTATTGGTATGTTTGACAGAGACCAGGCTGGTTTCCAACTGAAATCCATTTGTTTTCCCTCCAGCATGCTTGCTTACCTCCCCAGGCTCACACTCTGTGTGGCTTCCTCCAAAGAGGTATTTCCCTGCCTGTTTCAGTACGTATTGTGTATTGCCTTTCAAAATTGGCAGCAGAGTTTCCTATCTTTTCCAATTTACCCTAATGAGGGTGGACTTTTCTTCCCATTTTCCTGTCAAATTCTTCAGGAGAGGAAACTACTCCTTACCTTTAAAGCAATTTCCAACTAAATGCAGGAAGGAATGTGTGAAGCTGATGCGATCTTGGATAGCCAGAGCTTAGAGGGAAACACCTCACTTGTCCATAGAACAAAACCTCTGGATGTGCTTCCCTGTTAAATATTTAAATATGGTCTTTGCATTCCCATATTCCTCTGAATGGTTATTTCAGAGACTTAAGAAAAGTTTGTGAATTCCTTTCTTGGACTGGACATGGTGAGGCAGGGGTGTTTGAACAGGCTGCTGCACAGAGTGATCCAAGGCACTCCTCAGCACTGCTGACAGACAAGGTCTCCAATGCTCTTTCTTCTCTACTGGGTTTTCTTGCTTATTTTCTTGTTTGTCTTGTTTGTTTGTCTGGTACTTTATTATTCTATTTTAATGCTGACAGGAAGAAAATAAACAGGGAAGAGTAGGGATGGTGGAAGTGTTGTGTTTGAGCTGTGTTCTGGGTAAGATTTATGGTCTGCTAAGGACAGCTTTTTGTAAAGTTCTCTTCAATCCTCTCTTGGCAGTTTTTTCGGCCTCCTTTGCTGTCTGAAGACACTTCACTTTCTCTGTTTGGAGAGTGCTTTGCTCATTATCTTCTCTGTAAGGGTGGAAGTGATGAAGTCATTTTATGTCTCTCCCCCCTTTCCCCCGCCCCACGCCGCTATCTGTGTCCCTCAGTGCCGATTCAGCAACTGCACGGAGCGCTCACTGCAGGACATTTTCCTTCTGCATAATCCTGACTGAGGGGATACTTGAGCAAACTTGTGTTGGAGAACAAAATACAGCAAAGACATGGAGTAGAGTGGCATTTCTACATTTGCCTCACTCTTTCCAGAGACTATGTCTGACAACTGCAGTGTGTGAGAGTAGGCAAAGAAAACTCATTCTGGGAAAGAGAAGAATTGTTAGAGAAAACTATTGCTCATACAGAAGGCTTTTGATTGCTCTTCAAGATGGGCTACTGCCTGCACATGAATAGTGAATAGATGCCTGGCCTGAAATGGAGACATTCTGCAGAGACAAATGTAAAGGTTAGGGGCTACCGTCTGGGAATTTTAGGTGTGAGAAAGCAGCACAATAATTTTGGGTCCCAATCCATAGGAGTGGCCACTGAGGAGCTTAGGAACCACATATCTTCTGACCGCAACTCATGAGCCATATTGTTCTCAGGTCTCTTTCTTTGAAAGACAAATCTAAGAGGAGAAATTCAACTGTGAGGGAAAAATTTCAGCAAGCTCTGCTGAAAAGACTCAGCAGCACACCACTGACTTCCCTGAGATCAGCCCTTTGCACATGGAGCTGGTTTGGTTTGGTTTGGTTTTTCTGTTTGCTATGGGCAAACTGAAAAAGTGGCCTGAGCCAGTTTATGTCTGTATCTGAATTTAGCCAGTCTTTTGAATCCAGCTCAGAAGATGAAGATCAAGGGAAGAAAAGCTTTTCAAAAACCATTCTTTTTAGGCTACATCTTTCCTATCGTTTTCCCAATTTCACACATTCATTAAAAGAAGAAATGTACTCATGCAGAAAACAAACCAAGCCCTCCAATTGAGAACATATAGCAATTTCATTCAAAAATGCTTCTTTTAAGGCACAGAGTCTATAAAAAACACACAAAGAGAACACTGTACTCTGTGGTCATTTGTTAGTAAAGCTGACAGGAAATCAAAACTGAAAGGATTCTTCTGTAACTGCCAACTTGCTGTAATGGAAGCCAGGGGAAATATATTTATCTGTTTACTTGACTAAGAAGAAAGAAACCAAAACATATTTTCCTCCAATAGTAAAAGGAGATTAGACTGTTACTAGTCACTTGTGTGCTAGACTTCCCTCCAGGCCTTTCCTAAGGTTTTGTCTCACATTCAAAACAAATAAAATATGAACTCTGAGGAAAAGAAAACATTTCACAGATTATAGAAAGTAAAAAGATATTTATGTACCTAACATTTCACCTTATAGCCTAAAGGATATTGCCCAAAACTACACATTATTGAGAACCATAATTTTGTAGAATTTTTTTGGAAACAGAGATTTCATGCCTGTCATGTACAAAATTGCATCTGCAAAGGAGGACAGGCCATTTAGAGTATGACTCACTAGTCTTGGTTTTCCCTCCAAAATTAATTTTTATTGCATTGCAATAAATAACGTGAAATAGAATGGATCTGATTCTGTCACCTTTCTTAAGACTTGATGACCTTAAAAGTCTTCTTCTCTCAAAACAATTCTGGACTTCTTGTAATGGATGATAGCTCAATTGAATCATAGAATGTGGGCTACTACCATTCTGACACTAAATGTGGTCTCTACAGTTAGATCTCTGCAAGAAACAGTTTCCTGATAATGTGAAGAATAAAAATAACATTAAATATTCCAAGGTCAGGCTCAGCAGTTGATTTTGTCATTGTTATACGGCTCTGATGATGCAGAGCTGCCATAAATGTCTTCAATTAATGTATTTACAGAACTTTTCCACTGCCATGTAGCAGTCAAAACCAGATGGCAAATTTTGTCAAAGATATTTCATTTGATTAATTCTTCTGTCTGGGCAGATGCAGTGCAGTCTGTCAAACCATGAAGATAAATAAAAAATTAAGATGTTTTTCCTAGAGACTGCTAGTTGGGTAAAGCTTTGATAGCTGTAAGAGGGCAAGAATCAAATGGATTTTTTTCCTAACCATGGATATTTATCCTAACAGGGTATCTTTGATGTGAATCTTAACATAACTCTTTTTAGGGTAGTTGCACGAGGGAAAGCAGTCAGTTTATAGTATGCAAGATAGTTCCACCAGATAAATAACACATTAGGTTTTGCCCAAGTGTAAAAACCCACAGCAGGAACCATCATATTTGTAGCAAGAGACAAATCTGCACATGTTACCACCACATATCACATCCACATGTTTTGCTGTGGTTTTGTAGGCTTTTCAAATTCTGTCATAATGTTCAAAGTGCTGAGAAAGAATCTCTTGCATAGACATTATTCCTAAGCACTGAATATACCTATAGAAAATCAGTGAGAATAAGTGGACTGTAACTTATGATTTATTTAGCACCGCAATATGAACATGAATAGATTATATGGTAACAGAGCACTTAGGTCCTCATTTGGGACCATAATTAAATATATGCTTAACTTCAAGCATAAACTTAAGACCCATTGACAAGTGACCACCTTTGAAGATGCAAATAATCCAGTGAATTTATGAAACATTGTGACTTTGGTTGAATGTGTGCAAGGACTCCAGTAAAGGAACAGGACTTGTTTATACAGTGCCTAAGACAGGAACACCATAAACATAAAAAGGTTTCCAAAACTGACACTGAAAATGTTAATGGTTCCCTTTAATTCCTCTTTTCAAAATAGAACTTAAAATGACATTCAAAGGCTCAATAATGGCAACTATATGGAAGAGAACACATTGAAATTTACTTCTGATTTAACCATAATTTGTGTGATTCCTGTGAAAATAGATGTGGTGCCATGGTTTAGTCTTCAGAGTCTTATTAGATGCCGTATTACATGTCTTTGTGCAGTTGAAAGGTAATGCAGGGAACATTTTAATATGGTTGCATTTTAATGGCATTCCATCCAATTACTTCAGAATCTGTGGAGAGCACCTATAACGGGCCTGTGCTCTGGAGCTGAATTTGGATTTCATATCTCTGCAGCATCTGTATTACTCATCTAGACACATCTCTTAAGATTCAGAATTACAAATGACTGATTGTATACCAGGCCTGACATGTATGTGATTGAATATAGAGATGTATTTATACATGACGATAACTGTATCTGATACATGCTTCATCTAAGATCAGAATGAAGCCCAAAACATTCACAAGTGGCAGGGTCAACACCTCCTTATGATTACATTAGAGAATACACTGCATCTGTATATATGCAAAAGCATCGCATCTTCACTTTCCAAATTTTTTTCCATAAATTTAACTCAGGTCCATCCTCTGAAGGAATTCTGAAGATTAAGAAAGACACAAAAATATTCTTGAAAATTGTACTACAAATAGTTAAGCCACATGAATTATTTGGTCAAGCCAACTGAATTTTGTTCAAGAAGTTATGCTAAGTAATTTAGCAAAGCTCAATTCCACGTTTCTACAAACCAGGCAATTGCTTTGAGATTAGCATGGAATATTTGTGGATTACAACCAAATGCTAATGACAAGTGAGGATTCACATGGAAGAATAGGGCATGCTTCTCTCTAGAGGAGGAATAGGTTCTGAAACAGTTCTTTGCAATCAATATATGCATCGATTTTATTATCATTAAATTTTATTCCTTTTAATGAATAAACTAGAATTTATTTGAGTTGTATTCATTTTTTGTCTCTGTCTCTGACTTTTCAAGAGTTACTTTATCTTTGAACGTCTGTTGAGACCCTGAGTGCACTCAGGGGCCCAAATATCCCTGCCTGTCCCTGGCACTGTCCCCATCCTGCTCACAGCTCAGGACCCCACTCCAATCAACGAAACTGTCAGCTCTTGTCCCAGGGAGGTTGTAGGATTCTTTCTCCACCTGTGATGGCTCATCCCAGCATCAGCCTATCCTCATTCCCACAGAGGTTCCTGAAAACCAGGGCTGGGGCTGCCCCATCTGCTCCACTGCCTGCCCTGCCCTGCCCTGGCTGCCCTGACACCCCTGGCCCCTCGCCCAGGGAGCCACCAGCCCTCCCAGCACCATGATAACATTAATTCTTTATTTTTAAATAATTATACTACCTTTTCTTTCCCCCACATTTCTTATTACCAAAGAAAGAAAAAAGCTTCTGATGTTCCTTTCTGCTGTGGTCAAAGTTTTGTGTCTGTGAAGAGGAGTGTCAACCTGAATTACTTTGTTTGGTATGAAAGATCCTCCACATCTTTCCCCCATTTAGTAACAAAAAAAAAAAATTCAATTTTTTTCAACTGATGAGTTTTAACTTCCAAAGGACAGACTTTGTTTCAAAATGGAAATCAGAGGCTGCTCATTAGAAAGTGTCGGGGAGAAAATGTTGCTTGTAGATAGAAGGTTTCATTTTAGAAATGCTCTCCTTTTACAGTTACATTTAATATTAATTCAGACACAATTTAAACTGATTCTAATAAAAGCACTTCCTTTTTTGGTTTCATGACCCATAGGTAGGGGTTAAGATGTTCAGTATAAATTCTCATCAGGCCAAACAAAGACACTGGACACGTGTCAGGGAACATTTATGTTTCATTATATAGCTGCCATAACCCCAGGAACCAGCCCACTATTTAGACCCAAAAGAGGTTGGTTTACAAGCCCTTAAATTCTTACAATACATTTCCACAAGAGTGGAGGTGAACAAGCCCTTAATTAAGTACACTTCAGTAAGTTCTCATCCCCCACAATAAACTCCTCAAAAGCTGCTGGCTCACAAGCCACAACACACCAATATTCAAGGGTGCTGGCTAACAAGCCACAACACCCTGCCACAGTGTCCCCACTCCCACAATAAAGTCCACTTTGGAATGTGGGGTAGCATATGGTAGCTGCATTTTGCCCAGGGAAAGCAAGGGAAGAAAACAAAGAATATAACCAGTCCTTAGGTCCTGCATTGGCTGCACAGTGTGGATGGTAGGGAGTTGGGGTTGCAAGAACAAAGAAAGAGAAAGAGAGGAAAAAAGAGAGAAAGAGAGCCAGAAAAAAGAGAGAGAAAAAGAGAGTGAAGGGGCCCAATTTGCTCCCTTTTATTATTAACCTGGTGCTCACCTCCTTTGTAAATTAGACTTTTCATGCATTTTGTTCCTGCGTTCACAGCCAGCCCTTCTCCAGGGAGGTGGGTGGAAGTGGACAGAGCCCCTGTCTACAGGAGGAGCAGGAAGTTGGACCAGAACAGCACTGCCCCACCTCTACAGGACCCTCTCCTCTGATCACACCCTTCCTGTAGCAACACTCAAATGTTTGAGACAAAACATGCTTAGGTCTGGTCCTTTACAGTTGAACATCGGTGTTGAGCTCAGTGACACAATTTGGTTGCATCTCTATTATGATTAATGTTTCAAAATGCTCTTCAAGATGCTGGTGCTCTCTCCTGAGTCCTCATGAGATAGAAAGGAAATTGGCAGGTATTTCCCTTCATTTTGCTACAAAAGACAAAGGTGATTCCATGCTTCTCAGATTTGTAAGTTTTTCCTGGTTACTAGGTAGTTATTCCTAGCTACTTACATCAAAAATTTTGAATAGAACATGAGAAACAAGAGAAAAATGGTGCAGTTTTCAAAGGCAGCAGATGTGAACATAAGGACCCCTAAATCCCTTGCATGTGTAAAAACACAACAAGCTTTGGCTCTGTGGTTTTTTTATTCCCTGAAGAAAATTTTACAAATTTGGGACTTATTGATTAGGTGTGACTTTTTGCATTTAACTGTAATAAACTGTATATCAGAGTTGCTGATAAAAACATACATGTATAATAAAAAAAACCTACCTTTCCTCCAACTTAGAGCTTATCAGGTATGAAGAAAATAATTTTAAGCATCTTTAAGAGAAAACCAAATATACTATCACTGCTTTGTTTTATTTTTATTTTATTCTTTCACTTTGAAAGTGAATACAACCCCATCTATTTGATATTAATTTGATATTGATGTTAAAAACTATGATAGATATTTCCAGATCCTGTAGGATTTTAATTTCATATCAGGATATTTTTACACATTGATTTTAATAATATTTTCCTTATTGTTGAAGTAATTAAAAATGATAGTAGCTATATCCACCCCAAGACGAAATACACACATTTTTTACAGCCATTATGTACAAAACTTTGGTACATGAAGTAATATATCCAAGCTGAATCGAAAGCGTAAGGGAAACTTTAAAGAGGTAGAATACAACCAACACTGAAAGTTGGCAAAGACGTTACACAGTTTAACACAAGCTGTTCCTCTCTAATATCATAGTGACAGTTTCATATAAATGACATTTCGTGAGTAATAAAATGACAAATACATCATTAAAATTAGAGACAGATTGCTAAATGGATTAGACTGCAAGTATCTTGGGTTTTTTCCTTATTCTTCCACATGCATATTTCATCTCGCTGAAAAACTATATGCCAATGTTGTTCATATTGCCAGATCTTAAAATGAGTTTTTAAATTCATTCAGTTCTACCATGAAACAACTCTTTGAAGAGAGGAAATTCAGCATTGATTTTTTTAGTATCTTTGAACAAACCACTCCCAAAATCTTGGATGTATGAAGTGCCAGGCACACATAGGGCCTTGTACATGTATCAAGTAACTGCAGAACAATGAAAGGGCCACTTATTTTACATTATTTTTCAACAATAAAATCGAGTTTAGGGCTCAGATTAGAGTATCAAAGCTTGTTATAAAGCTTGGCCTCAATGTATATAAATAATTAACATGTTTGGGGTCTAGGACAGGAACCAGTCAAACCACAATCACACAGGCAAATAGTATACAAGATAAAAGGAAAAAAAACAAATAAAATAGACTTCTTTCATAAGGAGACTAAGAGGCTGGAAAAATATATATTTTTAAAAAATTAGAAAGCTATCTAGGACATCTAACTTAGAGGTAGGCAGAGACGCAGAGTTTTATAACAGGCTGTCAGAAACCTATGGTAAAAAATACAATTTTCTTTGGGTTTTGGGGTCATTAAGGTTATTTACTGCAATATTCATTACAGAATAACTTAGGAGCAGTTTCCTAGTCTTAATTAAGTCTTTCAGGTGTCTACTGATTTTAGGGTCTATTTTCGTATGTCCTTGCATTGTAGACTTGAGCTATATCAAGTGTGGCTATAGTATGTCTGTAGCCCATGAAATTACAATAAACAAGATGATGTTCTGTTAATAGAGGAAATAAAGAAGTTTGATTTCCTACGGATGTGTCTCCTTTAAATATCTTTCTCTGTAGTAACACCAAATCTGCCTCCCTGAACACTACGGAGCAGTTATGAGAGCGGTCCAGAGCTCTGCGTATGCTGAAACATAATTTTTTTGAGACTCCTACCCTTTATTAAAGTGAATTTGATCAGAGGATTCAAAAGTTGTTAGAAAAAGACAGACCAGCAGATACCTGGACAGTGAGGGTTGCCCACAAGCCAGCAATGCACCATCACAGCAAACTAGGCCAGCAGCTTCCCATGTTGGAAGGACAAACATATTTCTTGGAATATCTGACCTAGGAGGAGACATTGAGGGAGCTGGAACTGTGCTATGTGATTCTGTACTCTTGTTTCCTTAGGAAACTCATTTAACCATGTATATATGAAATCATCAAAATATCTGTGCAGCTGGTTCTTGTTTCTTCATTCTCATTGAAAAAATAATTTTGCATATTGAAGGCTACTCATACATCCTGAAAACCCCACCAATTTTAGAAAGAGAAAGCATTTGAATGGAAAAAACTTGACAGAGAATTCTGGATTTGTTAGATGTACCATACATTTCTCTCACAGTGATTTGTTAGCCAAACTCCTCTTTTATGATAACACTAAAATATCTTTTACTGGGGAAACTAATGGGCATCTTATCAGACAACCTTCTTAACAGTGTTCCAGTGGAAACCAGCAGGGAGTCATTTTAGAATTACTGAACACAAGAGAAAGGAACCAAATTATCTTTTTTTCTTACTTTTTCTCCTGCAAAACCTGCAGAATTTATAAATTCTGATGGTAATTGCAGCCTGTAGGAGTAATCTTAACTTTAACTTGGCATTCTTTGATGAATTTGCAAGCTATTAAAAAGGAAGTGGAGATTCCACCAAATTGACCATTAAGAAGTATGTACATCTGATACAAATCAGGGCTATTAGTGGCTTGGTAGTTTCCACATTTTGTTAATGAACTGTGGAAATGAAAAATTGGTAGACTTGGCCAAGGCATATTGTTTATAATAATCTTTAGGATTGCACTGGTCTTGGATCTAGCTGTACGAAACTGTAGAAAACTGTCTTCATGCCAAGGCACAAGTGAGAGAAACAGTACTGAAAAATGTTAAAGGGCCTGGAAGGTACTGAATTACTCTGGTGAAGGACCCTTGGCTTCAGCGAAAGCAAAGACCCATGCAGGATGAGCACCTCACTCTTGTGATTAAGCATGTGCTATTTTCTGCTCTCCTGAAATGAGTGTGTGCACAGTAACATCTGTAAATGTCAGGCAAGTGATGTGCTGTATTGAGCAGTCTCACTTTAAACCTGTCTAATGCGTGTCCTGTCTTAGTAAAGATACAGATGCTTTCTGTGGTCCTATAAAAATGTGCATTTTAATGATAAATGGGACAGTTTATAGTTCCAATTACTCTTGTCTCCTTTGAAGCAGGAAAACTGGCAATCCCTTATCTAGACTTTAGCAGGTTGAGATAAACCTCGATAGGAAAAAGTATCTGGATTGTCAGAGCTTTTAGCTACAGTAAACTGCTTAAACTAAAAGCAGCTGTTGGTCAAAAAGAAACAATACCCATCCATTTGTAAGATGTTCTGTGGCTGGGATACTATTAATGAGTTTTTCTTCAGACAAGAGTCTAAGTTACACACATGGACACTCATATGCACAAACATGCACATACAGTGATATAAAACACATAGAGTTTGAAGAAATCCTGTTTGGCTAACACACAGTAGTCTCTTAGAAGAAAAAATCCCTGGAGATGGCTGTGTTCAGAAAACTATGGTTTGGTTCCAACAGTATAACAGTGAGATTTCACTGACAGTTATGAAAATGCTATTGTTGCTTCTACAAATCTATTATTCCCATTTAATGTCTGGAACAGTAAAATTATCCTCACTGAGAAGTCGTATTCTGTCTGCTTCTTATTTGTTCTTAAGTATATTGGAGTTACATGGACAGTGCAGTCTTCTATCATGTCTTCTGAATCATTACCAATGACATATAAGACAATGATTCTGACTCCTTCTGGGTTTTGTACTATGTTTCTTCCAAGCTTCTATAAAGTTTTCCAGTGTAAATTTAAATCTGTGTTTCAGTAAATATTGTAAACAGGAAAAGATAATAATTCAACTTGTAGCATATCTTCAGTGTGCTCACTTTTTTTACAAAACACTGTTCAGCAGTCTTAGAAGTCTGCGTGGACCTATTCAGTCTAGAATAAAGTCACCTGTAGTTATGAATTATATCCTCCAGTTCTCTTAAAATGTCTATATTATTCACCTATTTTCCCAAACCAATGTCCTGATAATATGAAAACCCAAATCTACAAAACCAAAGCTATAACTGACAAACAGTGGCAACAGTACATATGATTTCCAAGAGGTAAAAACTTACACCAGTTAAAAACTTCCCTTCTATCTGCAAAAGTCTCAGTTCTGCTTGATTTTTCTGTGGTTTCCGTGCTCTTCTAAATCTAAATTCTAACTAACTTCTGTACTCAACTCTCAATCAACTCTGCTGGGATTACAGCATATTTTCCCTTGAAAACCAATTTGGACAGTCATGAAACTCATCCCCTGTTCAGGCTGTACTTTCAAGAGCCTACACTGATACTTGACTTTGCAACGACAGGGTAATGTTAAGACTACTTTCTGAAATTTATGTATTGGTTCACTATTGGCTATGAGACGCGTGAGCATCTAGTGGGAAAGATTAAGCTGGCGAAGCAGAGAGTTTGGGTTACTGTAGGTAATCTCCACGCAGCTGATCCCCACACATCTGCTAGTGGATCATCATAACTATGCAGAAGCACAATTTTCCTTCTGGTTCATTTCTGTGGAGGCATCAATACCCAGATGAAGTCTGAATCCCTGCATTACACTCTGAAATTGAAGCCTAAATAAATAATTTCTTCTAACAGAGAGAAGGGAATTGGCAGCCCATGAAAAGCTGAGGATTAGCCTTACCCTTTTCTTCATATTTTTGCATGAATTCAGACTTAGTTGATTTCCAGACAGATTTTCCCATTTTCATATGCATATGCTTATTCTTGACATGACATGGCTTATGCCGGGGCTTGGCAGGTTGATCCACAATTGTGAACTTCCCTCCCAGACAAGGACCTTGAGCCTCTCCTGTGAACCAAAGACCCGAGTTCCTTCTGTCAGGATTTCTCTTGTAATACTATAAAATAATGAGGTCTAGTCTATTCAGTTTAGGCCCTGGTACCTTTCCAGTTTGAAATGTCTCGTCCCAGAAAAGGGAAGAAAGATTATTTGAGCTTCTCTAAGGTAGCTGTCTGCATTCCCTTAATGGTTTAGAAGAGAAAGAAACACTTCTGAGATCTTCAGATGGAATTTCAGGCTACTGAAATCAAATGTCTGCTGTGTGACTGGTAACTTAGGTACCACCAGAGAATAACCCAGTCTAAGGTACATGCTTATCTTTTTCCCATTGAGAATACAGTAAAATAACAGGAAATGTTCATCTTCTCCATTCACTTGGGATGCACTCTACTGCTTTTCACTGAGCAGAAATTGAAATCTCCAAATCTGCAAAATGAGTAAGATTTCATATGTGTAGGACTCCAGGATCTGCTCAGGATATAACCCAGTAGCCCAACAGAGTGTTTTCCTCCCTGAGACCATGCTCTGCTGACCTGAGTCACTGTGCAGGCACTGACCTGGACCAGTCAATGAGCATAGGAAATGTACCTAATCTACATGCAGGTACCTGTCCTCTATCAAAATTTGCTTCAATTATGACAACATAAAACTTTCTGAGTTTCTCCAGAACATTTAGACAGAGTTATGGTATGGTTGGTCATAAATTGGATACTAAAGCTAAGCTTTAGGTGATGTTTAAAAGGCTGCCATCTCATCAGAAGAAGTACTTGTGATCAATCTGAGAATTGCTTCTTCTAGCCTTTCTCATCAGAATTTTATTATTGGCAGATTCAGCAATTATTTTTAATTAGATGCAAATTATGAGTAGAGGTGCATCAAACCATGTTATTGAGCGAAACTGAGTTTTCTGGATTTTATACTTTCCCTAGCTCAATGAAATTATTTATTTCACCCTGTTCCACAGTTCTGTGTTTGCCAGTGAAGTCAGACATCCTTGTGTATCAAGACTGCCAAGGGACTGAACCCAAATTTTTAAAATATGGGTAAAAAGTGTAAGGGTTAGAAAAAGACAGTAAAGTCAGATAGACTTTTAACATAAATATGGATTACAATACTCTGTTATAAAAATTTATTTTCAGTGTTTGTATTAGTATAAGGCCAGATATTTTGATCCTGCCAGAGCCAATCAGATTTGATGAGAACATTAACTTGGCTTGGAGCCAGGAAATAGGTGTAAACATCAGACCTCATTAGATTTTCCTGAACTGTACTGAAATTGAGGTTTATTTCATGCCATGTATAATTAGACAGTTATTGTAATTATTCCAATTTGTTTCACATCAAGACTTTTGCATTGCACCCTTTTAAGATGAGAACTGAAATCATCTATGCCCCAAGGCAGATCAAAACAAAATTTGTCATGTCCTATCCATCTAGAGGACAATCAACATTTGTGTCTGTCCTCCAATAACAGCCAACTCCTGATGCCTTTAAGAATGGCAGAATTTCATCAGAACAGAGAATGCCTGTAGATGACATGGGTGCACGAGAAAGGAAGAATCTGCATTTTTTAAAGGGTCATTTAAACCCACAATAATGAATTCATTTCTAAACTACTTTCTAGACTGAGTCCATCTTGAAGTATCTTATGAAAAATGATTCTGCAGAACTGAGTGAATGACTGGATTGAATGATTTGGGCATAAATTATTTCATTACAGTTGAAAGCCTTTTCCATCTGCTGTCCTTGTATGCACAGCCTGTTTCTAGAAGCATTTTTGACAGATTTAAGCTGACTGGGTTTATGTATTTAATTCATTTGTACACAGCAGGGTACAGCATCTACAGGCAGCTTCAGAACTCTGAGGCCAGTGGATCAAAAAATAATAATTTTTTTTTCCGAATAAAACCAGATAAGCTGAGGAAAGACATATATGTTGGAAAATAGGCTGTAATTTTTTTCATTTGTGCTGCTTTTAGTAAAAATTCTTATATTTGCAGTTCATCTTGTGCTCTTTAGGGAATTCTTGACCAAAATCTGCTTTTTACTAGGTTTTGACTATTGTGATCTGTCTGCACCAACCTTTTTACCTAAGTATCGTAAGACTCTTTCCCCCTTCAGTCATTCAAAACACTTAACCCTGCAATTTTTGGAGAAACATTTCATCATTTGGGATCATCAGATATTTTATTTCCTGTTGCTTTTGTCTGAAATATACTGAAGAGTATTTTTCTAACAGCTATGTTGTTCTGATGTTTGAAATAATTTTCAATTTGGGTATGTGGTTTCTTAAAAAAATTTATCATAGATCTGCATTACATTTTTATTTTATTGTCGTATTCTATCCACTTTATACTGTCTGGAAATTCATTGAATAATAAAGGGCAAGTAGTGCCTCTGCAACTTAGTGCAAGGGAATACAACTTTCCTGAAAATTTTAAAATGGGATATTACATTACTACCTCATCTCAGTTAATGGTGAGCACACTATATAATTCTCTTTGAGCCTGTACTATTTACTAATTTTTACTTAATTTAGTAACAAAAGTGATTGTACTATAAATATTCTGTATGCCTTGCGTATACATATTTGTCTGTTTGGGGAGGTCTTCTCATAGGAGTATATTAAGATTATCCATAAAATAGCGTACAATAGTTTCAGACTAAGAGGAACACAAGATTTTTGAGAAGGGATTAGAGGAAAAAAACAAGTGTAAAGGTAGCAATTCTTGTCCAGATTTATGTGGGTTACTTCTTAGGGCCATTTGCTATGATAATATGTACTAATTTTCATTAGAGAAACTCGTCAGCAGTCTTGAGGTTTTAGAAGCTACATACCAGCAAGTATACTTTCTAAGATTAACCTGTTGAATGAGATGTTAGGACCACATTTTAGTTCTTAAAGTCTTAAAGAGCTTTTAAACTCATAAGCAAGTCAGGTTTGGCTTCATGGTCTATCGTTAGTAAAATTGTTCTGTTGAAGCATCCCATCAAAATACTCTAAATGGTTGCTCTGGCTGGGAGATACATTTTCTGAATTAATATCCTTCTGAAATCAGAGCAGTACTAGCTTGATTGGAAAGAGCAGAAGATGAGATTCCAGCACTATTTCTGCAGTGCTCCAATCCTGAGAATACACACAGCTCCATGGAAATTTTAACACCATGAAACAACTTCAGTGGTTCAGGGAAAGGTTTTCTGGTGCAAAAGTAACAGTGGGCGCAACTGCAGCTAAACATTGTTCCATGATTGGTATTATCATAGGAAAATGTTTAAAAGCAGGGCTAGATCAAAAGTGAGTGTGCTACAAGTAGAAAGAGAAATGCACATATCACCCAGTGCTGCTACAAGGCTTTTGGATTGTGGTACAGACTATACTGACCAGCCAAAACATCCACTCACTTTCCAGTAGAGTAGGACACCTGTTAACATCCTGATAGCACAGTGGGGCCTCATGTGCTCCCTAGAATATTTTTTCCTCTATTGTGCTCACTCTGTCCACCAACACAACAAAGAAAAGCTCATTCGTGCCTTATCACTGGGTCCTGCCATTTTCTCAACTCTCCCTCCTTGCATTTTGATAATGAGGCGCAACCTGCCTCCAGATCACTTTTGCTCATGCAAACTTTATTGCCAATACATCTCACAGCCTTCACCACCACTTTTGATACCCAAACAACACCATGAGGCAGAGAAAAGAAATTTGGATAATAGATAAGAAAACAAAAGCGCAGGTCACAATTAATCACAAATTTCATAAGCATGAGATCTGAAGAATTGTGAAGCATCAGACTAAGAGGAATCATGGATGCTCCACATTCAAGGGAGAATACATCACTTCAAATGGTATTATTCTGTGAGAATGAGGGGAGCATATGAACCAATAGGTTTTGTTCTGATAATTCATGATGTTTTCAGTCCATAACAAGACTTGAGGACAATAATGACAGTAATCTTTCATTACAGCTCTGTTGATTATATTAAAAAAAAGCCAAAAGCATTGTCCTTTTCTTGATACGCTTGTCTAGCACTTTTGTCTTTGATTAAGCATAGTTAGAAGGACAACTGTGGATAATTGGGTGGCCAACATGTCTTCAGAAATTAGAAACAACATCATGCAAACCAGAATTGGAAAGTCATCACAGCAGTTTATCTCTTGTACAAATAAATTATTACAGCTTTGTCCCAGTGCTCCTCTCTGAGTATCAGAACATGATATGAACTTTCTTCAGTGAAGATCCATCATGTCTCCAGGAGAAAAATTAATGATCTTCTGAGCCATTAACTGTCTTTAATGAATTAATGATCTGCTGTCTTTAACTCTAGACACGAAAGGCACGAGCTGATTTGGAAGGAAAAGTCTGATTCCACAGTCTTTATTTTAAATCCATTATGCTGGGTGGGGGGTTTGGGGGAGTTTGTGTTTTTTGGTTGTTGTTTGTTTGGGATTTTTTTGCTTTTTGGTTTTGTGGGGGTTTTTTTTTGTGGAATGCCATATAATCTTGACTTAAAAAATTGCAGGCAAAGAAACTTCTGCACATTTTCATTTCTCCTCTTTTTTTTGACACTGTAAGTCTTCTCACAGAGCTGCTATGAAGGGAAGTAACATGACACTCAGTGGCAACCAAAGTAAAAAGCACATCTGTCCCAAAACATGTACTTTCTATCCACAAATCTGTCCATTTTTTTTCAGTCAGTACTAGTGTGACACTGTCAATTCCATTAAAGAAGCTTGCTTTTGCCATGCAAATTATGATTAGACTTTTATTACATTTAAAATATGTTTTCACACATGTTTCTTCAGCCTTCAGGGCAAAACACCCTCACCTACTTCTTGGCTTACTCTTAATTCATTTTGTGAAAATTAAACTAGCTCATGTAAAACTTGGAGGACAAGAGAAAATGTCTCCCTTTTTGCCCTCTCTTCTAAGAGGTTACTACTTAGCACATTACTAGTTCTTAGTCATAATAATTGTGAAGGAAGTCAGTCCAGGCTGTATCACGTGACAGTGAAATAAATTGCTGATTGTTCCATCATCCAACAATCAAATAGCAAAAAGTTTGTGTTGAAGAAGGGTAGAACCTTGTCCCTGAACTTTCATGAGAATTTGTCCACGTGTATACTCTGAAACTGATGGCCAACAGATGTCAGAGGCTGGAAAACTCCCGTTGTGTGAGTCCAAAAGGAGCAAAATATGAGATAGCCAAGCTAATATATGATATTTTGCTCAAATTGGGCACATGTCTTAGAGCAGAATTCTAAAGACTTCAGATGGAAAATTCAGAAATGGAAAGATTTTTTAGGAGCTTATGTGGGGATCTCAGAAAGTGTCTAGTTTAGACTAGACCCGTACATTTAAACTGGTTAAAACTAAGTGAGATGAACTCAAACCACTAACAATTTTAAGTGGGAGTTGAACTTACATGCTAGTTTGTTCTGTGAGTCAGGCCAAAGTGCCTGTTATGACTAAGGAAGTTATTTGAGACTTTCTAGGGGCTAGATCACTGGAGACTTACTCAAACGGCTGAGTCCTCACATTCTCATCTAGCTGATGTCAAAGGCACTCCTGAGAAAGGTCAAAAACTTGACTGACTCCTTTGAGTTTATCAGTTCCACACCACTTTCAAATTATCATTGTAGTACAAGAGGAGTATTCCTCATTAGTTAAACTGGCTGTCTTGGATTAAAGCTTAGTTGTGGAAGGGAGGTCCATCATCAGCTAATTTGTTTGTCTGCCTGGCAGGCTATAATTTTGCTGTGGAAAAACCTTAAGCCCACAGTATAATGGCATTACTGTCTGGTATTTGTAATTCTAGCCACACAGTCTTCTTTCTTCAAAATTCATCTGCTCATTATTTGCTGAAGCCAACTTTATTTTTTCTGCAAGATGCAACAATAAGTAAACAACATATGTTGTTGATTCAAAGAATTAACAAAAGAGTGTTTTTTTTCCTGCTTGAAAATCCTGTCTGTTGAGTGTGTGTAATATACTTGCTGCTTTTACTAATTTCTCCTCCTTCTAGATGTTTGCATTCAGAAGCTGAAAAAGACTTAGCTGTTAATTGCACATGTGTTTTGAGTCATGAATTTATCCTTCTAAATATATCTTATATACACTTAGACAAATTCCTCTCTTTTTTCTTATTCTATCAGTCATTGTACAAACATATGAGTACAAACATTTGTCTTGATCTTTAGGAAACTATTGTGCATGGCTGGGTGACTTGAAGTTCCTATTTTTCTGCAGTGGAGTATGATTTCATCCCTGGGTTAGTGACACTATGTTTAGTGTACATGACTTGTGTGTGCTCTAACAGCAGCCAGCATCTAAAGCCTGCTCTTACTGACATTGTTTTCAGTTGTGCTGAACTGTTACTCACATGTTACCACTTTTACCTGCAAGAAGGTGTCCAGGCATATTATAAATGTGATAGTGGAAATAAGCTTCTGTGTTATTCCCAAACCCATATTGAAAATTGTACTATTAAAATCAATAAAGAACATTTAGCTGAAAGATATTGGTGGGTTTGATGGCCCTTCACAGTCAGTGATAGTGAAGGTGAAACTTTATTGTAAGTTTGGTCCTTCCCAGTAACCTTACCCACCCACCCACCCAGTTTGCAGGAAATCCTCTGACTCACAATTTTGCTTAAATCCTCTGACTCTTACTTTTTCTAAATTGTTCTTTGGCTTTGAAGACCTTTTATGTCAGTGAAGAGCTTGTGTATGTGTTTGTCTAAATCTCAATCACAGGAGGATTTACATAGGAAATTAAGATTAAGTACCAGCAAATATAATTTGTAAAATAGTCGGGAGATGGAGCCATGTGAGACTTAGCTGGCCAATCAAAAAGCATAATGTGCAATGAGTCACATGAATATTCATACTAAGGAGCTGGCAAATGATCAGAGTCTGAGAAGTCACCTAATAAAAAACAGCAAACAGCAAAGAACTAAAATTTGAAGAATCATACAAGTATCTCATTTTGCAAAATTAACCTATGCCATGTCTTCTCACAATCACTTTTCTAAAAGCTATCAGATACTTGAACTTAAAACTTCTTTTCCCAGTGCTCACTGCTGTGCTAATTACAGGCAAAATATTGTCATAGTTTTATAGAGAGTATATTTTTTTTCTGCTAGCTCTAGAAATCCTTCTATTGCAAAACATCTCCTTCTAGATATAGTTGAGAACAATTTTTACACAAGGTATACTGCATAAATTCAAACCTGTATAATACAACATATAACTCACTATATTCAGTTCTCTGGGCCTATGTGAATTAGGTAATGGTAAGAGGAGGTGATATATGTTTAGCATTTATTCTTCAGAGTACTGATGGAGACACACATTCATATCCAGTACTCTTAAACTATGACAATAAATTGTTAAATTATTAAAATAGAAAAAAATATATTTTCTTTTTATGCAGCTTCTGTTTTCTTTATCAGGCATTAAAATGCATTCTACATAGGACTTATGAAATAAAACCCAAGATATATGTCAGTAATGAGTGAAAGGTTTCACTAAGTTGCAGTAAAATTTAGAGAGCAAAACAGAAGAATGAGATAATAAATATCACAGTAAATTTTTTTTTCACTTATACTGTGGTTTTAATTGATATTCACTGATAGGTACATTTTAAAATGCAGCTTAAAGTTGAGATTTTTTTTTAGGATAACTGTAAACATGCAATATTTAAAAGCATACATATAGTCTATATATTAATAACAAATGTTTAAATCTAATAGTGCTAACACAAAGAAAGAGAATGAGAATATTATCTCATATGTCCAATTTAATAAACTATTTTACATTTTCACAATAAGTTTACATATGATGTACACACTAGTTATTATTAATTTAAATAAGGTAGAAAGTAATTATTCTTTTAATATATATTCTCTGTGGACACTGCATTTAAGCTATGCATACCTACCTACTTGCATAGAGCCCTGTCAATTGTTTGTACAATAATGTAGTCTGCATTTCATTGTCTCCATCTACTCAATTATTTCTAATCTTTTCTGACGTCTTGTCCGTGAAGACCTGTCTGAAATCAGGCATCTGCTTCTGATTAGAATCAGTTGTGATTTACACATATCAACTTCTAATCTCGCTTTAGTCACTGGACCTTCGTGTGGTCACTAGTCCCAACTGGCTGAATGATTTCTAATTTGATTATCCTGCATTAGTCACCATCTAGCAGATGTAGACATGAAAAATTTCCCAGTAGGTTTATAAAGTCATTTATGACAGGAAGCAATTTTTCAGTGCATTCATCACTTCTGTCTCCATCACGCCATTTCTTTCAACAAAGGGTTTTTGAAATATAATACCAAAAAAGGTGAAGCCATACAGCTCCATCTACAATTTTAATGACTATGCCTCCAACTTTTCCGTATAGCCTAAGCTCAGTTAGGTTGTTCATTGAAAAGTTAGTCTTTTCTAAATAATTTACGCTAACTTCTGTATACTTCTGGTTTTACTTATCATTACCAGTAATCATTGTATCTGTGAATATATTATAGTTCAGTGGTTATTCTCAAAACCATTAATTATTTACTCTTAGTGACATGTGATTGGGTGCCAGCCATACTGTGCTAACCACATTGTATTAACACTATATTAGCTGATAGTCTCATTACATCTCTTTTTTATTATTGAGCTAAAAATGAATTATAGACTAATGAATAACAAAACTCAGATTCTTTTAATTAGTAAATTCATGTCCTCACTGAGACAGACAGCTTCCTGTAAGGGAATGACTTTGATAGAGCAGCTGAGATAGTTTGAATAAACAGGATATTCAGCACAGAAGACTTTCTTCAGGTGTGAAATGGTGCAATCCTCAAAGTCAGAGATATTGCTCCAAGGTTTAGTAAACCTGTTATGAATTAGACCTATGGGGAGAAAATGTAGTTTGGAATTGTGAAACAAAGAGGAGAGAGGAGGTATTTGCGTAACTACTAATTAGCTAAATTAATGGGAGAGAATAAAGAGAGGCAGGTGACTTGTTGTCTGTGGAACATGGAAAAGAAATAAATATTATGGTAGGATTTTCACGTGAAATATTCATTTTTCAAACAGTTATGAGAGGTAAACCCAAACATAACATAAAATTTGACAAATACAGGAAAACATGGGGTGCAATGAAAGCTGAAAGATGTGGAAGAAAAGATGTTCCTTATGTTCATTCTTCAGCAGGTTTTAGTCAGCGTGTCATTTACAGACTTCTGGAACATTATTGCCCTTAGAAAAAAAGTAATTTTTTAATTTTTAGTTTTTAATATGGGCTATAGCCACAGATTACAAGAATAAAAAATATATTTTTTGGGGGGAGTCAGCTTAAATGTTTTTTTGAGGGAACAGTAATGTTCAAGGGGAAAAATCACTCAGGATGGAGGAGCCATCAAATGGCCTACTTGTGGTTCAGAAATGTCTAGAATTTGTTTTGAAGGTGATTGCTACATGGGAATAAATGCATTATAATAATCCATGGTTTATTATTGCCCATGATTTTAACATTGTGATTTCCAATTTTATATTTGAATCTACTCTGGCTCTTATATTCCTCAGGTCATGATCCAAAAGGATCAGTGATTGCATGTGTGTGCTTTTGAAAATGCAATAAAGTCAATGTTTCAAAAATTAAGTAAACATTTAAGTTTAAACTAAAGATACCTAGATAGAAGTGCTAGAAAGTGTATTTTTTGTGGTAAAAAACTACAAAAAAGTAAAACTGTTATTAAATGGGTCTCTTAAAGAAATGTAAAGTTGACATCATAACAAAAATTATCACTTTCTCCATTATTAAACTATTCACAGGCATAGTCTTGCAGTTAGGATAGTGAGTATTGAAGCACCACTGTATATCCATTAAATATACAATAGTCATTTCACCTTTTCTGACTTTTTTTCAAACTCAGTTTTACCAGAAATTATTTTAGTTTTTTAGTTTTACAGTGAAATATAACTAAGAGTGGAATGATATCTTTTTTTTCCGGTTTTTGTCCTTTTTCTAAAGAAGACCACATATAGAACTTTTGGTACTTCTGTTACTATATTTTGCTTGTTTTAACTGGAATGGAAGCACTGCATATGGAATAAAGTCCCTTCAGCATCCCATTCCTATTTCTTTGTAATGAAGTGTATGGGTAGTGATGGTCCCATTCATGGAAGAACTCCCTATAATCTGTTTGACCACTTCAGCTGAGAAAAGAACATTTGATGACCTAGTAAGTCCTGCATAATTTACTCATGACTAAGGCTTGAACTCAATGAAATGAATATTTTGGAAAAATATTAATCTTGACTTTTCATCCAAGAAGGACAAGATGTACCTTAGAGCCAGGACATTTCAAATATCAGGCCTGAAACCCTGTCAGCCATTTAAAACTTTTTTTTCTCATGTCAGGAAAGTTGGTTCACCTGCTTTTTCTGGAATACTTTATTCCCCAGTGTGTATCTAAGGAATTACACCAAAGCAGACGGACCTGAAAACAATCATTGTGTAGATTTAGTTGAATGTCTGAGTCAAGACAAAATCAGGTTTTATGAAATTGAGAATGGAGTATGATTAAGGGGGAGTGAAAGAAAGATAGGAGATGTAGAAGCAGTTATAGCATTCAGGCTCTCAGCTTTCCTTCTGGTAAACATGAAATTTTGCCCAAAGAAAATTTGTTAATATATATGTTTTGGAAAATCGTTTCCTTTTGTTGAAACAATGAAAATGAAACTAGGGAAAAAATCTATCAAAAAATTCCTAAGCACTTCAGTATTGCTTTTTGTGGGGCTAGAGTCAATTTGAGGGGGCTAAACTGAAAACTAAGCATGTAGCTTTTCTCCACATTGTGCCTAATTAAAGAATGGAGAAAGCTAATCACTCATAACTAGGTTTTTTTTCTATTGCTTTTTCTTCCCTATTTTCAGTTTTTCCTTACTCCCCAAACTTTTTTTTTATTACTTTTTTATTGGATAAGTAGGTGTCCTCAGAAATCTGTTATCTATGGCAAAGGAAATACATTATATTTTGCTGGACCTTGTAGTAAGCTTCAGTTCTTCAGGTTTTTATATCCATTGACAGGGAATACCCTAAGCAGCCTGAGGTCCAGCATTCACTGGGAATGTTTGGCCTTGAATTCCACAGCTTATTTTGATATAAGATAATCAAGCATTGCCTAAGGCAAGAAGTTGTGTGCATCTCTTTCGTTTAGGGGTGCATGGGATGTCCTGCTCTTGGAGGGCTTTTCTGCTCATTCTCATAGTCTGCGCTAGCTCATATTTCTGTTTGTTTCTCCAAGGGCCACCTTGAGTATAGCAGATATGTATTCACTCCATGATCTACAGCTAAGGCATATTTCCTTAGCTGGGAGCCGGCTGAACCTGAGCTGAAGGCTGACATGTGGTTTATTTTAATGGGAAATTTCTTCTGTTTCATCATGGTATTTGTCATCCCGAAGTAACTGCAAGTTGTAGTCATATATATCTTCTCCCTTGAGTGGAATTTCCCATATGATGGCAAAAAATTGCAGAGTGTCATGAAATTTGAGTACTGAAAGGGAACACCTTTTCTCAATCTCCAACTGTTTGAAACACAAAGTAATAGCATCCCAGCAACAAGACAGGCAGGCTATTATCAAAGCATACCTTTTTTCACTTTGACATAGAAGAGGCCGAATATCTCTCACAGAATCTCCCTGACAAAAAAATGAAAAAAGAGTGTGCTAACAGTCTAAGATTTTCAAACATAGGTAATTTGAATCTGTTTAGAAGCAGCTAAGGAATCTTCCCCACCTTGGACTTCAATTTTTATCTAGGCTTATTATACGAGGACTATGATAATCAGGGAATTTTTCTGTAGATAAATGTTTTTCACCACAGTTTGAAATTAGAGCCATTAAGTAATTGAAGGTATTACTTGGTTTACGTGTGACAGATTTTGGTACCTGGCTTCAGCAGCCTAAAAGAGACTCCTGTAGGCCCAGGAACCTAGACATATGTAAATTGTGAATACTCAGAGTCTGTAAGAGTGACTTAATAACTTGGTGAGTTGTTTTGAATGATGCTGGGATTGCCTATGAATCGAGTACAAAAGCACATTCTGCAAAATCTGATGCCTCTCTTGCATTCTTTGACAGCAATACCATGACATAAGTATAGGTCTCTTAGTGAAGAAAATTAACATTTTCTAAAGCACTGATCAGTCATTCACCACTTCTCTGATGAACTGGAGTTGAAATTAGAAGAGTTCTCCTGAAAATACTGCCAATAAGCTAACGGGTGTTATGATGCAGTGGAAATCTCTTTCTGACTGAAAAATCCATACATGGAGAAAATCATATGCTTTCCTGAGGTCTTGTACAAGAGGAGGTCAGTGGTGTGCCTGGACCAAAAAGGAAAATTGGGGCTGATCACATACCAAACGGATTAGATTGTTGTCTCTTCTCTGCAAAATATGAGAAAAAAAAAAAGAACTTTATTGTGCTTTCAGTTAAGTTCCTTATAAACTGTGACTTTTTTCACCCACTCAATGACATTCCTCTGCAGTGCAGCGACAAGGAAAAAGGTTAATAAATAAATAATAATTTTCGGTGTTTTATTTGTAATATTGAAACATAGGAGGCAGGAAAAAGTGAGTTAAATATAACACTAAGGACTGTAATTTTCATGCATGGATATACGTTACATATTTTAAAAGCGCTACATTTTGATATGGTCAACCAGTTGAAGTTTCAACAACAAAAATAATACTTCGACTTCTTTTATACCTTAGTGTCCATAGTTTCCTCTCTGTTTCTAGACACCTCATCTTTCTTCTTACCCCTTTCTTTTCTTTCCTTTTTTGTCCTTCTTTTCATCCTTCTGTTTTTTTCTTTTTCTTTCCTTTTTTTTAATTTTAGTAAAGCCAAGGAAATCTAAAACTACTCTGCTATCCAGATCTATCTATCTGTTATGATGGAACTAAGGTGCCTAACTTAAAAACTTAGGTGATTAAGGGTAAGGAACATGTCCTTCCAGAGGGAGAAATGTGATCCTGGTTGGACTGATTTGACATAAAATGAATGTTGGTTTCTCTTCATGGGTATAGTCCAAGCATCAAAGATGAATGAAGGCATGCATGTGCAAAACATGGGCCCAAATAAACTGTCAGATGGAAACAGTCACTAAAGACAGAACACAGGGGTAATATACCTCTGGAATTTTCCTCAGGGTGAGGGGGACTCACTAGAAACTGTGACAAAAGCTAGCACATAAAACCATCTGGTTTTAGTCAGATTTAAAACTCATCTGTGCCAACATCATGTTGTTGATAGTGGTCAGCAAACGCTTTGGTAACTGCACAGCTGTGCAGCTTCCAGCCATCTCTTCTTGGGGCTTTCTCAAACTGAAGATTACACCACATCATCAGGTTTATTAGTTTTTGATGGATCTTCCAGTGCTTAATTTTTTTAATGTGTTTTTGAATCCATTTACACTTTTGGCATGGGAAATTATCTGGGGCAGTGAGTTCAACAATATAATGAGGTGTTGTGTGAAAAAGTATTCCAGTTACTTCCTTCAAACCTACTGCCTGATAATTCTACCTAGCTCTTTCTCATCCTTATGTTATAAAATACAGAGAATGATTATTCCCCAGTGACCTTCTCAACCTATTCATGATTTTAAAGCCTGTCAAATCACTCTTGGTTTCTTCTTTTCCTGAGAAGAGTTCTAGATTATTTAAAAACTTCTCAGATGGAAAGCATTCCTCTCCTCTCATCATCCTTGTCACAGCTCTCTATATCTTTACAAGTTTTACTCTATTTATTTGGAGATGAGAGTGGTGAGGATCATTTTCAGCAGCATAGCAGGTGGTTTTGATTTTTTCAGTGGTACAAGGTTTCCTATTGTGTCTTAACAGCATTCTATTGTCATCTGATTGCTGATGATCATTGAACTGGTGATTCTAGAGAAATAACAGTGATCCAAAGATCCCTTTCCTCATTGAGAGAAGCTTATTTAAAGTCCATAATGACATATGAGTAACTAGACTTAAACTATTTTATGTTTATCAACACTTAATTTTCATTTGACCTTTTAACCATCCAGTATCATCTAACATATTCAACTCTCCAAAATCAGTTTCTGGCATTACTGCCTTGAAAAGATGTATATCAACAGTTTTTTGTTTTCCTTTTCACCCCAAGCCATTTATATTTAGCCATATGCATTGAACTGCATGTCTTCATGGATTAAAAATAGTAATATTTTAGGTTGTTTGTTCTCATTATTTGTTTCCCAGCTTTTAACTGACCATTAGTCTGTGAGGAAACCTTTCCTGTTAGAATAAGAACTTTGATGAGGACCTTTGAAAGTTCTTTGAAAATCCAGGTGTATGATATGAAGGAGCTCATATGTAATTCTTTTTTTTTTCTCCCAGGCCACAGTGAAGCATATTTTCCCCCAGCTAAACTCATACTGAGTGTTTTTCATTAAATTGTATTTATTTATGTGGTTCATTATACAATTCAGCTACTTGGTCCAAGAAAGAAAAGACTTACTAATGTGTATTTTCCTGGCTATCTCCCATCAGATTCTTTGAAAATCCACCATTTAATTCAGCATCTTCAGTCTTCCAGCACTGAAGATGACTCAAGGAATTCTGACCATCTCAAATATAATCTGATTTTGAGTTTTCGAGGGAAAATTATTTTGTTTTCTTAGTGTTATCAATGATAAAAAAGTCACCAGAACTCTGAAACTATTCTAAGTAAACTTCAGTTTGAGTTATTTCCTTGGATTTGTCTGCCATAAGGAAAGCCTCAGTGTCAGAGTTTACCTGCATTACTCTATAGTGAAGATCAACGCCAATAATTCACTTAGCATTTCTGCTAAGACTGCATCTTCTTGGAGAAATTATCTTTTTTAATCTTTTATATCAACTATCAACCCTGAAGACAAACTGGTATGCTTCCTGCTTTTGTTATGTTTGAAAAAGTTTTATTCACAGTTTTTAACCCTCTTGCAATTATTTAAGAAAGTGATTTTTGGCCTATCTTATTCTAGGCTTGCCGGAATTTATGCTTAAAACCACCACTTTTTCTTGAAAGCATTTTCTGTTTCTTGAAGAAAGCCCTTGTGGTTCTCATACCCTGTGTTATTCTTCCATGATGACTTTCTGGGGATCTGTTAAGGTCTCTTTGGGTAGGTGGTACAAGCTTACTCTAAGTCTTTGTTACAGTGTTTTAAAACTATTTCCTTGCCACCTGTGAGCAGTTTGCAGAATGTGCGAGAGGCAGACATCTGTTAATAACATATTTGAGGGAAAAAGAGATTTTGTGTTACAGATGCTCATGTGTTTGATGGTACTTGAGATTAGGATTCACAGCTTGAAAAACTCTTTAAGCTATGCCTTTCAAAATTAATTACGACAAACATTCATGGTTGGACTCTATGATCTTAAGGTTCTTTTCCAACCTAAATAATTCTATGATTCTGTGACTAGTCATTAAGAAAAAAATATTTGAGGTATTTTTTCATGTAATATGAAATGTTAGTTTGGTGTTTTTTCTACTACTACAAGGGTTAACATTCTATTTTTCAGGGAAAATGTCAGTCATTTATTGAATGTGAAGAAAGGAATGTAATTTTCCATTCTGAATATCAGCAGAGGTTTACAGATTTTACTTTCTTCTCCAGGGTTGTTTGTGCTTATTATACAAGGAGGAATCCTGTAAAACACAGAAATAATACTGGGAATAGAGACTCTTCTCGGGTGAACAGCATGGAAGAAGAACAGATGGAGAGAGGGCAGTTTCTTTGTACCAACACTAGACAGAGGATACTCATAATCTGCATAAGGAGGAGCAGGCAAGAATTTGGTAGTTGAGGCCATCTTCTTGAGAGAGGAAATGTGTAGCAGAGGTCCCTTTTAAGAATCTTTGAAAGCAAATTTCTTGCCTCTGAATATATGCTCTGGCACCAGGACAGACATCAAGAAAAGAACATAACTCTTTCTTCTCTGACAGATGTCCTTCTGAATGAATGCCCATGGCATTTGTGAAGTCAGGCATTTGAGAAATCAGCACTTCTAAGTAGAATTACGTATTTTCTGAGCCCAAGAAATGGCATTTTCAGGATACAAGCTTTTACAACTTTTATGAGAAATGTTTGACATAATGTCTTTTATATCAGTTGGCACTTAAAGGTGTGAATCAAGAACATGTAATGAATGTTTGACACGTAGGATGTGGGACAGTTCTTTTTGTTAGGATACTTCCAGTGTAATGGGGAACATAACCTGGTTCTGAGCAGCTCATTTTACTTTTGTTAAATAAAATGAAACATACTTTTATCAAAAGGATGACTGCTACAAACCACTTTTTTTCTGCTGTGACTTCAGACTAACTTTTCTTAGTGTATTACTCATTTTCCCTAAATCTTCTTCAGGACAATCCTAAAAAGGTCAAATCCTGGTTTATGCAAAGCTGTTTTTGACTTAGTGGTATTGTTGAAATAGAAAAGTGAATAGTATTTAGACACATGGTAGACAGGAAATATATTTCTTCTTTGTCAAGAAATGACCTAAGTTTTTCTCATAATAGTACTTTGCATTTTATTAGGGGAAAAACATTAACCATAAGAAACTCGGTTGAGGGGGAGATGCTTTGTAATTAAAACAGGATGATTTCACCTACTTAACTGTCATGATAGATCCAAAAACATAATGGCATGTCTCAATTACTATTTTGTATGGCACATCATCATTTCAGTACAAATTGGCTTCAAAAGTCTGAAGCAGTAAAGTCCTGAAACTAGCATGGATAGATGGAATGGAAAAATATTAACTTTAATAATATCTTGCTCCCTATGTGGGCCTATGCCTTCAGGAAGAACAATGAGTTATAGAACTTTCAGTTAAATTTATGATTTACTCTCCTTCTTAATATATTTTCAATTCTACTTTGCAAATAGGAATCTAGATCTTCCTGTAAAAAAAAAGTGTTAAAAAGACAACTAACACAAAAAGTATATTTATTAAGATGTGTAGAGTTTCAGAAGTCCAATGCTCAACAAGTAAATTTTTTTTTTTTTTGGTGTGCTTGGATTTCAGGTAAGACTTAGCTGGTTCAGCTTAGCACTGCAGTGCTTGGAACTTGGGTGTCATAAGTGTGGGGGTTAGATCTCTGCTCTGTATCCCGTGTACTCAGATGAAGATAGGCTCTGAAAACTGGCTCAACAGCACTAAGGCAGCTGATAGGAGATGTCAAAGCAGCAGTTTTATTTGAGATTCTTTCACAAGAATGTTTTGATATACACTTCAAGGCTGCAGTCAAGAAAGTCTATAAAACTACAGTTTAATTCTTGAAATTCTTTTCAATGCTTAGGTGCAAAGTTTTGTTTGTTTGTTTGTTTTGTTTTTCTTTAACTTAATTTTTAGTGGAGCAATTTTGTCCATTTTACATTGTTTTGTTTTGTTTTGTTTTGTTTTTCTTAAACTTAATTTTTAATGGAGCAACTTTCTCCATTTCACATATTACTGTCTGAGTCAGGACATCCTCATCAGTTTTTCTATGCCCAACCTGTTTTCACTAAAAGACAGTACTGTAAGGAAAGTCTAGAGGGGATCCCATGTTCTGGTAATCTCCTCTTCAGCAGGAGGAATTATACTCTGTTTTCAATGAGAGGAATGAGTGAATTGTTACTGGAACAAACTATTTTAGAGGGAACTGCCCCATCTGTTCTTAGGATTTCTTACCAAATTCCTAACTACCTGGCTATAGAGGAAGACCTAGCATGTGGGTCTGAAGCAGAGGAATGTAAAAGTCCTGTGACTACAGGATCTTTGCTCAGTACACAAGCATTCACAATTATTTTTCAGAGGCATCTGGCCCCATTCGCTGGCTCTTTCTATTAAGTCTGGATCAACCTACTCAGTGGGCAGTGCAGGTTAATTAGATCTTCTCTGAAGCTCCCGGTCTCACTCTCCTATCTCACTTGGGATTGTTGCTAGAGCACAACCCCTGATCCAGAGGACTTCTGAAGAAGTCTTTCTTGACTGGAAAGGTGAAAAAAAAAGAGTGAAGAAAGAACATATTTTGCACAAGTTGCCAGGGGCTCTGCAATTCACCACTTCTACATCTGGAGAAGTCTCTGGAAAGGTCTCTTAATGCCTCTTTGGCAAAAATCAAGAACTGATGTGCAGGACTGAGTTGTCTTTATTCTCTAGTGTCATTTCCAGAGCGATGGGGATCCTGCTCAGTCCATAGCATCTTTTCCAGGGGAATGTCAGTCCCATAAGTTCAGTGGCATTGCACTTCCTATGGTGCTGTGAGGTGCTGGCATAAATCCCATTGAATAGTTCTTCATGATGATTGTTGATTTCCTTCCAGTAATGCCACATGACATATCTGGAAGTAGAACTTGTTCCACATTTGAAAGATATAGATATTACTTTACTGAAAAATTGTTTTTATGCTCAGATCCCTGAGTTTTTATTTCACTGATTGTAAAAGAAAGACAAATTTTAGTCCCTTTGGTTTGTGCTCCCTCATGGTCAAAGTAATTTTAGAAAACCAGCAATGGCACAACTCTAAAAATGTCAGTTCAGGCTATGAACCAGCAAAAAGCACTTGCTGGTGTTATGGAACAGCATGGAAGCTGTTCACAAACTAACCTGGATTCACACTTTTGAGAGGTACCCACTGATCTTTTTCCATTTGAGCTCCTGTCACGTGTTTCATGTCATATGTTGGGCAGGACTGCCAACTTTCCATTGCTGTGCACTGCTGTTTGCATCACAGAAAGAGATTGCTGAAGAAATAGTTCAAAGTGTAAATGTCTTTCTTATGCCAAATAGTTAATATATTAAGCTGTTGATTTATGCTTTGAATGCTGTATGTTTATGTTTCAATATGTTTTAAGTTACTGTGCTCTCTTTTTTTTTTTTTTTGCTTTTACTTTTAATCTTCTGTTCTTTGAGCCTGTTATATAATCATAGATTTAATTTACCAGTTGTACTTCCTGGACTTAAAGATTTACCACTCAAGAAAAGGAACACTGTGAAGAGTCATAGTACTGATACAAAACAATTTTCCCTGAAATCCCCTGTACATAGAACATGATTAATTTCACAGCTGTGAATCAGACCTGGCCTTGCTTAGTGTACAAAGTCTATAAACAATGCATGTACATATTTATGCATAATGAAACAAAGAAAAGAGCACAGAGTTTACTTGGCCAAGAACAAGTATTGCATCAGTCTAATATCTGAAAATCTCCAGAGACAGGATGAATCTCACAGCTTTGTAACATGATAATTTGATGCTCTAGTAGTTTTTTTTATATTGATGTTGTAATAAATACTAGGCAGATGTTTAATTCACATGTAGTCCATAGTACTGAAATCATGTGTCTTTGTAATATAACTATCACCAGGAAACAATAGAACACTGTTTTTTAATTAGGAAGTCTTGGTTTCAAACAGTGTGGTATTTCACAAAATAACGTCTAGAATAAGAACAAAAGTTATTTAAAGTTATCTCAATCCATTCTCTTTATTTGACTGAGAGAGGTGATAAGAATGGTAGTACACTTGCGACATACATTTTTATAACATTTCAAAAATGAAGAAGAAGGGCTGTGGGAAATTATATTTCAGGAGAAGTTTTCTTAAAGACTTCTGAATAAAAAGAAATCTTAGCTGTCTAAAATGATGGAAAATGTCTATGACCTGAAGTACGTGAACTGCGAAATTTTGACTCCTGTTCCCACCTTAGTTACTTTAGACTCTAAAATTAAATTTTTAACAGGACCTAATGACAGAATAATTATCATTAGTTGATGAGTGAATTAAGTTCAGACTTGAAAAATTAGTTTGATACCAAGGTGAGGTCCTAGGTAAAATTTTCAGACATGATTTTAATTCTGTAAACTAAAACTCTATTGCGTCTTGACTGATGATTGCCACAAGCTTGATATTTTGATTTTTAGTCTTCAAATGCTGCAGGTGCCACGTTTTACTGCCGTGTTTCACAGGCCTGCCTCAGTGCCCCTGCAGAGAAGCTGACACCTGTCCTGTGTTTAAATTCTACCAGGTTTTGGAAAGACCAACAACAAAACAACATCCATTTCATCTACTGATTCTTAGGGTATGGTTATTTTAAAGTACTGAGTGAAACCTATCTTGTATAATGCTTCTTTACCATCAGTCATAAAGGGCGTAACTGACACAGGTAGAAGTGGCCAGTCCATATTTATCCAACAGCAAGTGACAGAGCCAGGAAGAGCACCTAAGTGTCCGGAGTCCCCAGCGAGTCCTGTTGGCTGCACCAAGTCACCTTGCAAGGACTTCATTTACTTCATCTGTCTTCAATTTCTGTGCTACATAAGGTAATTCTGTAAATTACAGAATTTATGCTCAGCATGAAATTTCGCATTTTTGTTTGCAAAAAGTACATAATGTGTTCCCTTTTTTCTTCCCATTCCAAGTTAATTTATTTACTGTTTTGGTATATTAGTATTTGGTTAATATAGAAATTTGTGGATTTAATGAAAGCCATAACTTGTTTGGATTATCACAGAAAAAAAAAAGAAGAAACTAGAAATTACTGTTTGTCCCCTTGGTATACTTTGGTTATCAGTTCAGAAGATCTTGAGTTCATGGTAAGTCTGAACTTTTGTTCAGAGGGAAAAAAAAGTCATTCACTGACTGACTCAGAGCTCACTTTCCTTTCTCCTTTTTCCTCTCTCCCTCCCCATCACGCTCCTCTCATGCACCCCTGGCCCTCCTAAATTATTTCTTTTCTTTTGAAAGTTTAAAATAAATGATAGCAGCAAGCTACTTGGCTGCTATGCCTTGGTCCTCTTTTCTTGGTAACTGAATTAATCCTGTTTTCAGCTGTTCCGAGGAAGTCTGAGACATGCATGTGTTGGTGAGTGCTGTCTGGACCAGTCACTCTGCACCTGTGAGTTATAGTCTGGAAAAGCACAGCCAGCCTGAGGCTAAGTTGTTTCTCTCTGGCGAAGAACGTGCAACACCAGCACTGGCACTCTCTAGCCATGGAATACCTGACTGCAATCATTAATATGATATTAATGCAAGTGAGTTTTTTTGATGACAATGTCATACGTAAAAACGAGTAGTAATCTGCTGACCTCATTTGATGGTGTGCCTGATAGCTTTTCAACAAGGCCTGAAGGGAAAATTCCCACCTCTAGGCAAGTATTTAAAGCTTTACTCACATTGTATTACACCTTACTCTTTGAATGGCTTTGGTGGTTTTACGGTTATCTAACAAGAACAAAGGAGAGAATTTGATCCTAAGCAAATGCGTACATGTGCAAGAGAGAGGGAAAGAGAGAGGCTGGAATATTTTTTCTGAAACTGGAGCCTTAAATGATTATGTTTCAAGCATTCCTATCTAGAGTGGAAATCCTTTCCCCACAGTCAATCCAAAGCCTATTCAAGTCAATGGCTTTTGGATCTCTATCATCTGCAGCTATGGCAGACAAACAAAACAAACTGCTATCAACTGTAATATGACCTAAGTGTTTGCAGCCCCTTAGCAAAAAATTCTGGCTTCGGGTAATTTCAAGGAGCTTACTGAAGTGTTTGTTTCAAGTGTGTTCTGTTTCTAAGCAATTTCATATAAAGGAAGCAGAAGAAAATACAAGTTTTGATTGAGTTGCTCTGAGCACCTCACGCAGGAAAAGGTTTGAATATAGTTTTGAAACATTTTTTTTCCTGTTCTCCTGATAATAATAGGATCATTTAGCTGCACTTTGAAGGCAGAAAATCGCTCTCTGTCCAAACAAAAAATGTAAATTATGCTTTAAAACATCCACAGGAAATAGTACATGTTGAGCTGGCCCAAGCTGTTTTTATTCCTTGAAACACTGTTAAGGACCTGGCTGAATGTGTTTCATTTTGTCCAACTGCTTTAGATCTGTGGCAACAAGGCCCTGAATGCATCAGTGATCGTGTTTATGAAAGTGTAGATATTCCGAGAATGAATAAAAAAACCTTGTCTTGGAGACATCAGCACACCAGCTTCAGTTTGTTCTTTTTCTGCTGCAAATTCCTGGTGTATGTCTTCACTTTTACTGACAGGGGCTAGGTAGTCATTCACTTTTGGAATTTAACTTCTTTTAGCTGAAATAGAGGAAAAAATAGAGGACATGAACATAAGAACTTTGTCCCTCATTATCATAAAGTGCCTAATGAATTTGCTAGGATATAAAAAGTGAGTCTTTATTAATTTTCTGATTGTAATAGCAGAGAGAACAGCTCTTCATAAATCGAATTGGAAATATACTTTCTCATGTGTTGTCCTGTCATTGGAACATTTTGGTGAATACTGCAATCAGTATGGATGTCTTATGTACCAAGAGAAACTATAGAAAAAGTGGAACTTTAAAAAGGCATTAACAGTAAGGGGATTTAGAAGAGTCACTAAGAAGAACAGGACCAAAACCTTTGGTAAATCCAGCTATGGTGGCTGGAGGTAGTTTTTCCCTTACCACTTTGCTGGACAATCTGAAAAGGGGTGACCAAGTGTGTTTGCACCTCTGAGACTAGAATTGCATCAGTCACTCTCTACTGAGGCTTAAGCATATTCACTTCTATTACCCCAGTCCCACTGTATAACCTCTGGCAGAAAAAACAAGCAGAAAGATGAGGGCTTTATATCTGATGGCAGCTGTTTGGTCTGGTGTGTGGGTGTCAGTACCTAAATAAGATGTTCAGCAAGGAGACTCAAGTAATGCTATAGGGAGGAACTTCTAACAGTGAAGATCAGTTCACTTGTTATGTTGCCAAGATGTCATTAACCTCCTCTGCCTTTCGAAAGGTGCTCACTTGCTCCAGTCTCTTTGTTTATCTTGTCTTCTAAGGTTACTGCTGAACTTGTATCACTAATTCAGTGAATCTTGGTAAGATCAAACCTGTTGCCACAGAACTAAGCCAAACTTATGATCCTATTGTTGTTGGCAGTAAAAAAACCTTACCAAGACGTTGGAAACCTGCAAGAATTTATTACTGACTTGAGCAAGTTCCCAATATTCTTTCTGCTCAATCATTTATGCACATTTCTGATTAACATTTCACTGGACAGAGACAGATTTAAAATCAGTGTTCATTCCATGGAGATAGCTTCCAAAATAGTTTCTTTTACAAAAGACATTCCACAAGCATGATCAAATAGAACATGTTCCTATTCCACCACAATGTACTTCAGTAAAAGAAACTTTTTATATATATTTAAACAAAATTGACAGCAGAAGAAGACAAAAGGCCCTTTAATGAGCCATAGTTCTATAAACCCTTGACTTCATGAATTTTTACTTTCTTAAAACATGGGGTTCCAAGATAGGTTAAAATGACAGTTTATAATTAAAAACTGATCCAGAATAACCTGTGGTAGACTTATTAAAGCTTAATCCGAAATAACAGTATGTAACTCTTTCAACCAAGAGAAAAGGGAAAGCTTACCTTCCATTTGTGCCCCGAAAATCTTCTTTTCATTAATACAGTAGTCTTATGCCTTATTCTGTTTAATTACATTCCACAGAAGTTGCATTTGTAAATATGAACTTTCAAAATATAAGGCATGCATGGGAAATCCTTGAAAATATTATTTTAAAGGAAAATCATGCTTCGTATCTTGAGGAAAGCAGACAAATTCGTATCTTGAGGAAAGCAGAAAAATCTAAGCATGTTTATCTATGCGTTTTTCAGGTGCTAATTCATTACAAATAACAACACATTCACTTTTGAAACTGGATTAAAATATATATGAGCTAATGACTTGAAAGAATTATTTCTTCATGGGGAAAGAAAGCAATTCACAATAAATATATTCTAGTTTGCTGAAAACCCCAGATATAACTGACTCTAAATTTTCTGAAGGAACATGTGACTGGTGATTCTTTTCCTCCCAAACCCTTTTCTCTGTAACTGGGGAAATATGAATGACAAGAGTTTTCTGAAGAAAAAAAATCCTTCCTGTCTTTTGTCAGAGACATATATCATGTCCTTTCAAGAAGTGATCAAGGGAGTCTCTTAGGACAGGGCCCTGAGGATGTTCCTAGCTTGTCACGCTTTAAGTCAGTCACAGGACAATATTGCATTAAAATTTAGGAGCAAGTACAGCTGAGTTTCCCTTGGCATACAAACACTGGCCAGGAGAATGCTATTGAAGATGAGTCACGAACAGAAGTGAAAATCTGGTCATTAGCTTTGACTCAGGGCCAATTCTGCAGTGTCTATAACTCTAATGAAGTATTAACACACAATTAAAATGTTTAAACATCCCATTCATTTTCTGCTACCGCATCTCAAACATAACCCAGGGAGACCTTTTCCCTGCACAGGGAAAACTTTGGACTCCGTGAGCAGCCAGATTTTGACTTGTCTTTGAGAATGCTCAGAAAATGTCATCAATTAGTGCTCATTGTAATGAAGCATATCCTCATCCACTGACATCAGAATTGGAAGAAATCACTTAGAAACTGAGATAAATTATTTTTCTGGATTACTTAGTTATTTTAAAGTAGCCTCAGATTATGTTATTGTATAGATTGAGTTTATTTTTATAATAGTCCATTTGTAAGTGGAAAACTGTACCAGTAACTCCCTACTGTTATTATTATCATGAATAGAGTTCAGGACAGAATTTGATAAATGAAAATCAGTTAAAACTAAATTGCATGGAAAAGAAGTCTTTTGTTCATTCTTTTCAAGGTTTAGATAAGGGTAAATTTGGATTAGCTTAAAATGAAAACTTTTTTTCAGAAAATGAAAAATACAGTGAGATTGACTAGCATTAATCGAAATTCACCAGCAACTAAGCTTATAATTAAAGTTGTCATGTTAAAAGCAGACAGGAAAACCTTAAAGTTAGGCCTTGGCCAGTTTTAAAAATCTGTCCAGGTCAACTTTGAAAGGATTTCCAATGCAAAAGGTTAAAAAAAGTACCAGAATATTGAAAAATACTTTCCTCTTGGACTGAACTTCTGAAACATTTTTCAAAACAGAGCTTTAGGGGAACTAGAAACAAGAGACAGATACGAATGTTTCTGCACTGCTCATATTTTACTGCAGTACCTATTTGTGACGGTTTAGGCCAAATTCAGGGAAA
>VXAZ01006908.1:821886-894281 GCA_013399875.1 Gymnorhina tibicen
CTGCCCGCCGCAGAAGTAGCTAATCTCTGTGTCCTTGAAGCACAAACTGTTTTGAAAAGTTCGCTCAGTTTTTTTTCCTCTGTCTCTTGCATCCAGTTTTAAAGGCATAGAAAGGCTCAGGAATCATGTCTGGGCATAGAGCAATGGTAGGGGATACAACAGCACAGTCACCCCAAGACACTATTAACAATATTTGAAAAAATAAGCCAAACTAAACCAGGTTTCAGTTTTGGTTTATAGCCAAAAGAGATATTAATAAGAATTATCCAGTTTTTACTCAATCTAAAGGCTTTTCAGTACAGCTGATGATATTGAAAATTGTGACAGATAAATGATTAATTTATTAATCAGGGAGTAATTTATCTCTTCTTTTGCATTATGTCTGAAAGAGAATTGCTGTATGAAATTAGTTATCCACTCTTTTTGAAGCATTATGAAAATAGAGAGCAAATAGAAATTCGCAGTAAGAGTGGAAAGCCAGAAGCACAAACACAATATCCCCAGAATGACACAGAATTACAGAATGGTTGAGTTTGGAAGAGACCTCTGAAGGTCATTTTGTCCAGCCTACCTGTTCAAGCAGGGCCTCCTAGGACTGGTTGCCCAGGGCCAAGTCCAGAAGGCTTCTGAATATCTCTAAGAAGGAAGACTCCACAACTGCTCTGGGCAACCTCTGCCAGTGCTCAGCCACCAACCCAGTAAAAAAGCAATTGCTGAAGTGCAGGCAACACATTTTACATTTCTGTTTGTACCCATCGTGCCTACTCATGTCACTTAGAATAGATTTATTCTTCTAGGGAGTTTATTCTTCCTTCCTCAGTGTCTTGAATTCTGAACTATAATTTTCAATAATAGTGACTAAGTGCAAAGTATGCAGAATAGACACTATTTAAGGTTCAAACCTACCTCATCCTACCTGGTAAATTTCAGTTATCTACTTAGAAAACTTAGGTAAATAAAGCTTCGGAGAGACTGTTCCTTTGTATTCTATGAATGTAACTGAAAATAAATCAGCTGGAATGAATCTAACAAGATTAAAAGGAAAAGAGAGAGAGAGAGAGAGATGCAAATATTATTATCACCTGTTCATTTTCTCTTCCAGTGTTTTACTTGGATGCTAGTAAGTCCAATATTCTCTATTCCTATGTATAAATGATCGGATTTTTGTTTCTACAGAAAAATTTTTAGATTCATAAGGTTAAAGTTCATTTAGCATTTAAGAGACAAATGAGGTCAGCATTAGTACTGCAAACGTTTTTCATTATAGAAATTTAGTCACAGGCTGGTTCAGAAGTTGAAAATACCATAAGGAGAGCACAAGACACTAATCTCCTTCGTGACAGTGACAATTCCCAGAGCTTTTTAATACCAGTAAATGCTCTCACATATTTGAAAAAGACCAGCATTTCATATGGACAGAATCCAAAATATCATGGTTCTTGAAATTTTAAAAGCATATTTTTGAGTTTGTTCTTTCAACTCTATTGGGAATCTTATATTTTGTATCCAAAATAGATTTCAGGTTGATTTTGGCAGGTGTTTATTGTTGCTGAAAATCAGCAGAATTAGAACAATATGAGGAGGACCTCTGGCTGAGGAACCACCCTAGAAAGTTGCTGAAATG
The DNA here is from genome assembly GCA_013399875.1 of Gymnorhina tibicen. Classification (NCBI taxonomy): domain Eukaryota; kingdom Metazoa; phylum Chordata; class Aves; order Passeriformes; family Artamidae; genus Gymnorhina; species Gymnorhina tibicen. The sequence continues at coordinate 823,511 of VXAZ01006908.1, forward strand.
CCATCTCCTCTGAAAAAATTTTAAATTTATCTCCTTTCTTCATCATGATTTTTTGAAGCCCAGATGTCTTTCACTGTTTCTAAAACAGTGTTATAAGCTGCTGTTCATCCTATATGTTTTCAATCCAGCTATGCACGCTTCTTACGTCACTTCTCGCATGTTCATTTCAGTCTGGAAATCTTCTGCCAGCTCAGATCTTGTTTTACTAGAGTGTTTTTGTATCTTCAAAATAAATGAGATTTTTATCCCAGATTCTGCAGAATTTTAGTTTTTAGATCTACAGTCTTAAACCTTTGGCTCAACTTTTTCTTGATTTTGGATCATGGATAAAATTATTATTTTTCAGCACATTCTTAGTTTTAAATGTGGATTTCTTCAGTTCTGAAGATTATTTACTGCTTTAATAAAATAAATTTCAGTTAAGGACTTCAGTAACAAAATAAATTTGGTACTGAAGGGAGACTACTGTTTTCATCTGCTCACCTGTTTTTGTACTTGACTGCTACTGAGGTTCACACAGATTTCACCAAAGGGAACACTGGCAATAATAATGTGAATATGTTTGGTTTTTATGCTCACAAATATTTCAAAATATTTCAACAAAACCTGCTGAAAAAAATACAATAATGGAAGATAGCCCCTGGCTATTCCCACCACAAGACACTCCCTAACTAGAACCTTTGATGAATATTCGGCTTTGAGCCTGGAAATGATATAAAACAGCTACACTGACTACAGACTACCTGAAAATTTCTCCTCTGTGAAAGAGCCTTGGTTGTCATGCTGTGTTGTGCAATGCAAGGACCTGCTATATTCTTTATGAATGCCTGAAATTTCTCTTTCCATATAAACATTAGTGATAAATTTTATTTTCAGTCTCAGAAGTTCTGATGGATTTTAACTAGACTACTGCTAAAAACCTATTCTTTGATTTCTGTATTTAACATCTTCTCTTTACAAGCCGCATTCTGAAATGGATTTTTTCCATAAGGTATTCTAAACCAATATTGCTATTTTATTTTTAAAATAAGTAATGAATAAATAATGATAGGTTGTTTTCACAAATATCTGAAACAGTTAAAATTGTTGCCATGATAGTAGCAACCAGTATTGGGCTTCAATAAGATCTTGCTCATTTTCCTTTCTTAAAAAATGAGCAAAACACAAAACAAACAGACAAACAAAAACACACCCCAAAATACCCAGCCATGTTTCTATAGCCTTTTTTGAAGATCTTGAGAAGCCCCAAGTCAACCTCGCGCCTCTAAAATTGAGAGAGGATTGAAATATCTCTATTGGCTTCTACAAACTAATGATATTTCTGAATAATGTGAATCTAAACTAAGTTTTTCTATGCAAGCAGGCAATTTAGCATTGAATTTCAAAGTACATTTGGTAGAACAAAAGTGTGACAAAATCAGAAGTGTCTGTACGAGGACGATAAAATTGTAAAACAACCTTTCATAAACCTTGTGTTGCCAATGTTATAGACAGTAAAGTTGAAATGACACAATCAATAGTGGATATGACAAGCAAAAACAGATCCTATAGCATTCTATACGGCAGATAAAGAATCAATGCAAGCTAATGTTACCATGCCTACTCTGTTTCATCATGACTGTTCAGTCAGCGCCTTGAGGAATATTAGGTCTAGTCACATAAATTTGCAGTAGCTTGAATCTGTTTAGGTGGAGTGCAAAGGAACTGAGGATCTGGAAATCACCCCTGCCAAGACAAGAGTCAGAGCACATGCCTTTTGCATAACCCCTCACTTCACAGCTGCTTTTCAAAACACGGCCTGGCTCCGTCTCCCTCAGGCTGCTCTACGAGCCAGGGGTACTGGATATGTTTGAACAAGTGCCCTGGACGCTCTTTTTAGGTATTAAGCCAACCTTCTGTAGCCGCCAATGCAGATTTGGCTTGCAGGATATTTCTAGGGTGCAAAAAACAAGTACGCTATGCAAACCCTTCCTATAGGTGCTTTCTGTTTTATTTGCACAATTTACATTGTCTTTGGCATTTGGTAAATGTGGCACTTTTCATGCACGCTTTCAGCTAACTCTTTCACTGCTGTGAATGCAGGGTATCTGGCTAGGCAGGCAGAGGGTTTGTTTAATAATGTGAAATGAATGAACACCTTATATTAAATAGCACTTCAACCAGTGGACCAAAATAATAGTGTGCCAGGCATCCAAGAGTAAAAAAGAGTCTTAGCTGTAGACTACAGGATAGGACAAGGAAAAAGGCTACTGACACATGGTAAATCACAGGGAAAAACTATAACAAAGTTGTTCAGCATCATATTCAGTACGAAAATTTCTATAGCAATTATTATCTAAAGGATAATTGTGAAAAAAAGAGGAATACGATGAGCCTTCAGTGAATGCACTTTTATCTAACCAGAAGAAGATATGCAAAAAAACATTTCCTAATTTACAGTAGACAACTGGAAAGTCCATTCTAGTTCCTCATTATTGTTCTGTTCTTGACTTTGTGTTCTGAGACATGTTAAGCTGAAATAATTCCAGTGAAAGGCTGCACTTCAGGAATGAATACAAATCAGTACAACACCAGCTTTTGACCTCAGACTCTTAAATGGCTCTTGATACATATGTTAAAAAACATACAGCCTTTGTCAGAGAATGATATGTAACTATGCTCGGGTGTTTATTAATTTTTTTGCTTGGAGTTAATTAAATTCAGTATCATTATTAAAAAAAGTTAATTTCATTGAAATCAACTAATGGTATCTTTTGTCTAAGAACTATGGATAGTCAGTGCTTACAACTTTAATGTAATGCATACTCAGATGTAAATAAAATCAGATATTTTGAAAAATTAGGTAAACTTTATTCAGTCTGAGTGATTTATCTTATTTTTATTTTATGGCCTAGACACATCAGTATTAATTCCTGAAATATGTACTATTTCAGTAGCTGTCTGTACAGTTCTTGCAAGAGATCCATATCCTGAAGAAACTCTTGAAATACCTGCTGAAAAAAATGTCCTACATAATCACCAGAGATGCACCTTTTTTTATGATTTCTCATTGAAAATGCCTGGGAAAATTGCTAAACTGATGTGATATGAACCTTCTCTGGAAGGGACTTCTGGACATCTGGCACATTATGCAGCCTAGGAAAGGCCTAGGAATGACCTTGTCCCACCATTTTCCCTAAGGAAAGCCAGAGATAAACAGAAATCCATCTAAATCCTTGAGGAAAGCAGAGAGGGGGATATCCCCGGAAAGGTGATGTAGCCGTTTTGATCTGTCAAACTGAACTTGAAATCCACCGGTAGAAGCCACATTTGAGCAGACGGATTATTGAAGAGGAATGTCATTTAAATATAAGTATTAGGGAATACACTCAGCATGGAACACAGTAACACACATATGTTTCAAGAGCTGAAGTGTGCTTTGAGAATAGATTTTTGGCTAATTATATATGTGGACGAATTAAAATGTCAATTTTTTTAACTATTATTTTCAAAAGTAAGCATTTTTCATTTACCTTTTTTCTTCTGTTAAGATACTGCAACTGTAACAATTTGTGTTTGATTGCAGCTCTTGGACTTCAGTAGGACTTCTGTGGGCACATTAAACTGTCCAACAGAAGTCACTGTACAGTCAACACCTGGGAAATTCTGCTCACATTCCTAGCTGGTATTAGTGTTCTTGTAACATCAAAACAGGAAAATAACCCTGACCCAGGAGAGTTTTCTTTTTGTTGTTATATATTCCTATCTTTCTCCCCTCGACCTAGTCCATCAGGGCTGAGTTGCAAAGCTCACAGTGCTCTTGTGAAATTGCTTTGGCTCACAGCAGGAGGATGGTTGATATGTCTAAGTCTAAAGATATGTTCTTGAAATGTTATTGAAAGAAATCTCAAGCAACTGAGTTGGATTTTTTCCTACGAAATCCCACAGGAAAAGAGACTGTAAAACGGAGAGACTTAAATTCTCTTGTATGTGTCACTGCCTTCAGAGATTAATTAGTCTTCCTTACATTAGTTTGACCAGATACCTAAGAGACTTTTGATGTTATTTGGCACCTTCCTTGTCCATGAATCTAAATTTTCAGCGTGTAAAAGATCACATATATTTATAAAGGAGCTCAGTGACTGCAGAAGCATGTTGATTGTGTACAAAGCTCTAAATCTCCAGTTCTGTCAAGGTCTACATAAATGACACACATTTTCTTCCAAATTATATATATTTTAAAATTTATTAGGATAAAAATAAACTTTTTAAATAATTTAGGCCCATTGTTATTTGGAGGCTTTTTTGTGCTAATGCAAAAAGTACATTTACTGTGTGTTTCTGTGCAGTATTTAAAAAGCAAGCTCCTTTGCATTCAACCATATAGGATGCTGAGAATTTTTTGATTAATGTTTTTGTTTTTTTGAGATGACAAATCCTTCATGAATGTATAGGAGTTTCCTTTGGAAAGCAGTTACTTAGGTGCACAATAGAATTTTGGTCTGAACCAAAGAAAGGAATTTACACCCTGAGACAAATTGTGCCCAGACAGGGAACTCACTGGGAATTAAGGTGATATAAATTTATGTTAAATTTGGAACGTTTTATCCCCAACCTTTGTGTCTTACAATGAATTACAGGCACAAAAAAGAAACAGAATGAAGTATATGGCCCATGTATTTTGTAATAACATTCTTCTTCTTGTGAGCCAAGAATTTTATTTATCATTACATAGTTCAAGTAACATAACACACCAGATCTGCCCATCTGAGCCTGACTAGTCATACCTAAGGAAGGACACTTTCATATATTTTTGTGTTATCACATTTGTATAAGGGCAGATTTTCTTCAGTTAGCATGTAATTCCAAACAGTAGAGCATACAAATAGGAAACAGATTTTGTGCTGTATTCATAAATCCTAAGACTACAGGGTTGTAAAGTAAACTGATTTATAGTTCTAAGAATTATGAAAAATATATGTTACATTATAAAAATGGTTTGGATGTATAAAAATGAAAATTTAACAGGATTCACAGTCCATCTGAAGTCTGGAACTAGATCACTAGATCAGCATAAAGTCACCCCAAGACATTAGGCCTTTGTTTACGTGATCTCTCCTCATATGATTAATATTAGCTCACAGTACGTTATTTTTAAAAGTACTTTTTCAAAAGGCATAAGAAAAAAAATCATGTTGCTCATTTAACTATTTTGTTTTTAATTTTTCTCTGCTGCATTCTTTAGCTAAAACAACTACATTCTTTTTAGTGGATCCAGATAGTGAATGATTTATAAAACCTCTGAACCAGCTTTGAGTTATGAAACCGACCCTAAAGTAAGACTACAAAATGATCTGTAAACAATGTTTATTCCAAAAAGATGGTCTCTTTGTTAAACTCTTCCTATTACTTTCTATTGACTTTCAAGATTAGTTTTGCTTTAAGGTATGTTTTATGTTGAACAATAAAAGTCCTGGGGAGAGGGGAAGAGGATTAGACAATAGGAGTGGCAAGTCTTAAGAAAGAATTTACTCCTAAAATTTCCACAGCTTCTTCTTGTATATGAAATTTACTTTGCAGCTAAGCTGTTAACAAGTAAGAGAATTTGATATTTATAGAAGTATGTTCTCAGTCCAAAACTATACACTAACATACATTTTCACTACAAACTCCATAAAACTGAAATCGAGAAGAGATTTTTTTGAAAAATCGTGACTTGGAATAACAAATTTAAAGTAAAGTTCCAGTACATATATTTGGGAGGCTTTCAGTTGATTTCATTGGGATTCAAACTGAGCCATAAGACATTTAACGCCACCTTTAATTGGATTCTGTCAAAAACCTTAAGTACCAGAATGATTATTTATTGTCTACCAGAAGCTCCTCACTGCAGCAAGTACAAAATAACCCAAAGTATCATGGGGAATGCAACACAGACATGGAGAAGAAAACACATGCTGGGAAACATTTAACTAATTTTTGATAATAAGGTATTTAGTTTTGAGCTAAATAAGCCTTATTTATATTCAATAGAGTGAAATAGACAGCCGTGAGGTGTATAACCTATTTATTACATGAATCTCATTTTTAGGGTTCCTAATCCTTTTCATTAGCTGTAAAAGGAGTTTTATGACTAGATAATATATACCAATCTTCATGGAGGCATGCATGTCAGAGTATGCATGTCACACAAGTGTGTCTTGCCATGTATCCCCCGAGGCAAAGCTGAGGATGCTTTACCTCGTGGATCTCACTAAACACAGGAAGGGAATGAAAGAATAGTTTACAGATGCTCAGAGGAGAGGGGGAAAAGAGAGGAGGAAATGTAAATATTTTCAGAAAAACTGTATAAATTATCATATGGTTTTGCTATTCTGACTTGTATGGGTTCCTATGGGTTCAACATTAATTAATCTGGTAGCTGTGCACATTTCAGTCATGGTTTAACTAACACAACTAAAACAGTCAGAGCTGGTTTTTTCCCATTTCCACCTGGAAAAACCAGATATACAGGGGAATTCTTTAGACATACATGTTCCCTGAGAGTTTGTGAACAAAAATGAGCGTCTGATATGGGTTTAGAGTTTGTCCTGACAGAGATCTTGAGTATTTGCTTTTCCAGTTGCATATTTTGCTATTGTCTTCTTGAAAGCAATCTGTAACTTTCAAGTTATCACAGCAAGACCCATTTATGGACAATTTCAGTGCTGGTCTGTATGCACAGACTCCTGAGTGCACAGGTCTCTTAGTCATACCACACTTTGATAACGGAGTAGAAAAATTAAACAGGAACACATCTTGTTGAGCCAAAACCCTGGAAAGATTACACCCAACATCCTGTTCCATCTGTGAGTTAGAGTGGAGGAAAAAGAAAGCTCATTAAACAAACATTCCTGCTGATCTCCAGTTAAAGGTGTTCTCTGTTCTGTCTGACGTTTCCTGGGAACTCTACAAATACATTAATCTATCCATCAGCAACGTGTCACTTACACAGTCTGTGCCCTTTTAGCCTCCAAGCTTCCACTTCAAGCATCCACTGTTTCTTCTGCTCCCCCAGCCACCTCTGTAAGGTCTCCATCCCTCAGCTTTTTATGCTGTTGGTTCAGCCAGTTCACCTTTGGGAATTTTCCATGGAAATGACTATAAATACAGATCAATTACTTTAAGTCCAGTCTCCTCTGTCATTGCCTTTCATGCCTGTATGTCAACCTGTAAGGGCATAACTGATCAGGGTGAGAGGAGATTAATGGTCACCTCATACTTTGAAAAGGCAGCAGGGGAAGCTTTTGAAAATTAAGGCTTCAAAAAACTCTGTTGGCAAATAGGCTCCAAGAGCTTCAAAACTCTTTCAGCCAAAGGACTCTCTATCCTAAGATGAGATTCCAAAGTCTATGCCTGAGGGAACTTCTCCCTTGCGTCAGGAAGACTGGACTCAAACATCATCTTTTGTAACTGAGTTTTATCAAGTTCATGGTCATTTTCAGTTGTACAACACTGATAAGAATGTCAAATTCATAGAAAATTGCATAGTCCAAGACATGAGGTTGCTTTGGTAATACTGCATTTAGGTTTTTCTTGAATAAAATTTCTTTCCAATTCCCAATTTGCTTACAAAAATGAAAGAAAGTATTTCAGTCTGAACTGCATGCATCTCTTGAGTTTCTGTAAAAAGGCCTATTCTTTAATCAGTTGAAGCACTCTTTTATACACAGAAGTGTTCACAGATTTATATACTAGTTTCATGCTGATGATCAATTACAAAAATAAAAAGCAAATGACAGTTGAAAAGGGCAACTTGTATTCAAAAGCATGGCCCAGATTGAAGAAAGTTTGAAGAAGGAGTTATTGTTTCTGCATATAAATTCTATTTCTTTTATGAACTTTTAGCATTTCCAGATGCTTAGTTGCTGTGACAGACACAAAAAAAATAAACAAAAAAATACACATATAAAATTCTTATATAATGCATTAGCACATTCACAACATGAATAAAAGCAAGAAATAAAAAGGATCCTTTTTTTTTTTCTTAAATGCAGGTAAGTGCATCCTGCATAATCTTTTGGAGTTACTGCACTTGAACATGTTTAACCATAGAGTAAATGGCCAGCGCAGTAGTGTCACTGCCATGATTACACTGGAAAAGTTCATTTCTTCTTCTTCTTCAAATTGGCGTTGTAATAAATACAAAACTTTAGTGCTTTTTAATTATTATTATGACTTTTCAAATACCAAAAAGCACAGTTTCCCTTATAAGTCACGTACAAATAAATATAATAATTTAATCACCATTCCTTTTGTAATGAGCACAATATGAAAAGCTGATGTATAGACTATCTATAGTGCAAAATGACATCATCATTTTAGACAAATCCAAATGATGTTTAACTTGTTTTGTCCCTTTCTTTCACATACAGATTTTAAAGGAAGGTATACTAAACCTGGGAAAGAATGACAAATAATCTGAGAGATAAAAAAGAATAGAAATATGTGAAGATATTAAAAAAGTGACAAAGCATGAAAAAACAAAGAAAGAAACAGAATGAAAAAGGAAAGAGAGAAGTGCGGAAAAACAAATAATATCATTATGAGGTTGAGGGGGAGGCACACATTTCACATTTTTACTAGGGCATTTCCAGAATATTGTCATGTATCTGTAGGAATACATCTTGATTATTTTCATTATGGAACATAATTCTGTGGTGGCTGGACTTCCATGCTTGGGTTCCAGTCTTCAGATTTTTGGCAATTTTTGGACCCTCCTTTCTATAATATTAGTCTCCAAGAAGTCATTATGTGTTTTGCTGAGCTAAAGATTTTTTGTATTTATCTAGCTTCCATTTAGAACCCATTGGGCTTAAAATTATTTGGTGATCTTATAATACAATTTTATTTTATAGGAAAAAAAAAAATAACTTGCATAAATTCTGGCTAAGACAAAAGGATGTAGGAACAGTCCCAAAGCATATGGGTTAAATTAACGCCTGCTGAGTTGCAGTGCCAGCATTTGTCTGATTTAATGACATGATTTTAAATAATTGGAGGGGGGTCTTGAGCATCCTCCCTGTGATTTTCTGATGGATTAATTTTAAACAGAGGCACAGGGAACATTTGGGACCACTAGTGTGAATGTTTTCTGTTGGTTAACAGTGAATAATTGGCCTAGTTTCTTGTCCCATTTCTTCTTCAGAAAAACATAATTAATTCAAATGTGCTGGCCAGTGATATGCATAGCAGAGCTGCAAGCCGTGCTAATAAGTCTAATCTCAGGAGTGAATAAAACAGGTCAGATGGTCAGGAGTGGGACACGCAAAAAAAGTGAATCAATAGGAAACAGGTCAGTCAAGTTCAACCTATCACTACATAGGCCAAAAATATTTAAAAATATGAAGATTTATTTACAATTAAACACTAATATGAAAGTATAATAATATTAAAGGTGACATTTTAGGTCCTGATTATGATTCTGGAGTTTGGGAGTGAAAATAAAATGAGAACGTCTGGTTTTCCCAGTGCCTGAGGAGTTCTTCCTAATAGACAGATGAAACATAATCCCAATGTTATTTTCAATGACTGCTTTGAAAGCACTCTTTTCAACATATTATTTTGCCTTCAACAACACCTCTTGTTTCATGGTGTAGGATGCTATCTGGTTTTAAAGGGGTGCTTTTCAGGCTGTTAAGACTAATAAAAAACCTGAAATTATTTTATTTTCTCTTCTGATTAACTTAGTCGGGCAAACACGCGGATGCAGATGTAAACCTGGAGTTTCAGTTATGTAACAGAGATTAAAATGCAACACAAAAACTGTTTTATGAAAATGCTGTAAAGAATGTATGTGTATACATTTAACATGGAGAGCAATTTTGGAAGAGTGAATTATCTAATGAGAACTAATATATTGTGCAGCATTGTGGTAAATACTGTCGCTTACAACACACAAACAGAAGAGTGGATCTGAAGTACATAATGCTATATTTATACCAATTTATTTTTTAGGATATGGAAAACCTGGACTAGGAAAATGAACACACTGGTTGTAAATCCAAAACTGAGTATGTAATGTGACCTGCAATTTAATCACAGTGGCTGTAGCTTTTTCTTGGTAGATAGTTCACTGTAAAGACCTTATTTCCTATATTTCTTCAAGCTAAATGCAACAGCCCCATACTTGGATTTAACCAGTCTGTTATTCCTTCAAGTTTTTCAGCAACTTTTCTAACTTAGCTGAACAAGAAATGTCTGGTCTTCAAAAAGTAGCCAGTTTTCAAAAAGAAATGATACAGACTTTTTCTAATATAAATCCACCCTCTTAGCAGTCTTTGAAGATAAATACATTAAGGTGTCTCCTGTAATGCTGTGCATCTCATGCTCTGTTTTAAATGAAAGAAGAATCTAGAATTAAGAACTAGAGGGGCAGAAGAGTGGATGGTAACTCAATAAAACATTTAGATCATGAGCTGAGAAAAGTTTGGACCTTGAGCAGAACAGCTGGAATTTATAATTTCTGCTTTGCAAAAATTTTGTGTTTCCTGAAAAATACTAGGTTTTCTGACTGAAAATCTGCATGGTTTGTTCAGCAAAGCATCCCAGCTTTCTGCTTTTGAATAAATTTACAAACCGTGAGAAAATTCTCATGTTTATAATTCTAAAATTATTTTCCCTGTACTTCTGTCTGCCTAATCAAGTGAAGAAATCTAAGAACCAAAGAAAATTTCAAATTTCCCATTTCCCAAGTGAAGTCACTTTATTTCAGAAATAATTTTTTCACAAAAAACTTTCAGAAAAATGAAGAGTTTTCAGTACAAACAGAACAATCTTCCCTCACTCAAAAGGGTTTTGGCAAAATAATTCTGACCAGTTGTATGCCATAATAATGACCTCAGGATGACCTCTCACATCAATATAATTTACATGAACCTGGAAAATGTAAATCAGTCTATTAAGTCAAAATGCCGTATTTATTTACACTTACTTCCACCTTGAAAAAAATCAAGTCTTTGTGTTTTGAAAAAAAAAAAAACCAAAACCAAAACAACCTGTTAGTAATAATTGTACAAGCTTTAAAACCAGAGCAGACTTCTTCAGTCAGCCAGTCTTAGTTTTTCTTTACCGCAGTGCAAACCAGGAAGGTAGGAAACTGATAGAAGCCCAGACTCTGACCTCAGCCATTTGACCCGATTTTTAGAAGAGCTGAACACTCTGAGTTTAAGCTGAAGCCAGCAGGCCTTGCAGCTGTGTGGTTTTCTTGCCAGTTATCCTGTTGGCCCAAAAATAAGAAAATAGCTTTAAACGGGCTAAGGACTGGGGACGATGATCACTGGTTATCACCAGTAATAAAGGGGTATTACTTTTATAGTAGCTTGACCTACTTTATTTTAAGAAAGAATATGCAATACAACTTACTTATTTTGGAATACACCATCATGAAGCTTAAACTGAAGTTTTATTTTCTTTAAGATGGTAGTATTCATTATACCATACCTAGGATAATGGTATAGACACCTAAAAGGAAAACATTGTCCAATCTCTGAGTCATAGGGGGGATGTATGACAGAGTCAAAACATGCCTTTTCTTTTTACCAAGCTGTTTCATGTGATAGATATTTCCAAGAGCCTGAAAGTTTATTATCTATAAACTGTGTTACAAAATCAATTATTTAAGTGCTGTTTAATATTCTTAGAATATTAGAACTGGTGAAGTAATATAAAAAGGTCTTGGGGTGACTCTATGATGCTGTCTCTGGCAGCTCTATGCCAGACATGAGTCCTGTGCCTTTAAGCTAGACCTAAGAGAGAGAGGGGGAAGGCAGTGGAATTCCTTCGGCGGCTGTGTTCAAAAACATGGATAATTCACTCACTCGCTCTGTCCCCAGCTCTCGGCCCTGCAGCAGGGAAGAGAGTTGTATTTTCTTGCTTTTTAGCTAGCTTCTTGTTTGTTAGCTGAGGCAAGGAGTTTTTCTGGGACTGTGGCTTCTTCTTCTTCTCCTGGAACTGTTCAGATTTGCTCCAGTCTGGAACACCATCACCGGGAGACGCCACACCACGGCCTGGAGGGGCCCACACCACACCCCAGCGCCTCCTAATTTGTCTCAAACCAAGACAAAAGATATATATTGCTGAAGGAAGGATTTGAAACCATTTGTTTCAGAGTCGAAATCTGTGCATTTTAAAATATCTGCTTCTACAGTACAATGGCCAAGCGCATACAACCCTCTAAGTTACCTTGGATGGTTCGTAAAAGCCCATCATAAATTCCTGAAAGCTTTAGACTCATAATAAACTTAATGGAGAAATAAATGATTCCTTAGTCAGTAAGTTATCTCTATTGACTTTAGTGAATGCTGGCTGAGATGTGCTCTACCATCCCCACCACTTTAAACTTCCAAAGGAAGGATTTGAAAAAATCAGGAGCAATTCCTGGAGTCAATAATGTCCTTTTTCTTCAAAATGCATGCATTTAGACAAAAAGATTAAATACAAAATTCAACTAAGATTATGATGATGTGCATGCACATTTTTTCTTGTTCTCTGTTCTCTTCTGGTCCTCAACAAGCACAATGATGTGAGCTCAAAATAGCTTCCCATGTGCAGAACAGTCCTTCACTAACTCCTTATTAGAGTAAAGGAAGACAAGAAATTGTTTCCAGCAGCAACAGCCATGAGCTTGTCCCTCACTTTGTCTCTTCTCTCATTTGGGGAGTTTCCTGGGCATGCTGGGCCATGTGAAGGTGAAGCCATGCTATGCCTAAGCTTCCTCTGATGTCGGTTTTCTTCCAAAGTCTAAAAGCCAGTTTGCATAGATCCTTCACATTCATAATTAGTCCCAGGACCAGATCTCATATGTACTTTCTTAACATTTTTTCTATTTCCAGAAACGCATCTTGACAAATTAAATAATGGCAAAATAGGTCTTTTCCCATTTCAGTGGTTCCTTGAGTCTAGTGTTCTGCTTTGTTTTTTGGCTCTGTACAAGATACCTCACATAAACGTTTCATAATGTCCCTTCTGGTTTATCTACTTATTTATTTATTCAAAATACCTTTCATGGAGGTACCGTTAGATCACAGTGTCCTTGAACTATGATGACCTTGCTGCTTCTCACCAGAGGGCTTCAGCAGTCTGAGGCAGTGAGAGCCACAGAATTTACCTTCACACTGCAAAAGTACCCGTTATTTCAAAGGATGTAGACAATAATCTTCCCCTTCCTTTTCAGAAATTTCCTGTGTTGTGTCACCCCACAACCAGTTGAAATGTCAGGCAAATATGATCACTGCATTTTGCTTTAAGTATTTTTGTGAACATTGAAAAAACAGCAAGAAAACCCCATGGTTTATCTGCATAAGACTGAGAGATTTTATTTACTTGCAACTCACTGTAAATCAATCATAGCAGATGGAACTCATAATTCACTTGATCTGGGGTTTCCAGTAACTTGAAGTGACAGTCTTAAGCCAAATCTTCATATTTCTTTAATTGTCTAGTTAGTGTCACTGGCAAAGAAACCCACAGCAGAGATTTTTACTTCTGAGCCCTGCTGCTTGCTCCTCCAGGCCATCACCATTGCTCAGTAAGGGTAGGTCCAGCTTGATGTGGTCTCTTTGAAGGCAAAACATGTTGTTACTTATCTGGTTCTTGCTCAGACCTCCTCAGTCCTAATACCTGTTATAAGCCTTGGGTGTAAAACATCTCTGGAAAGAGCTACATGTCCAGGGATCCTTGATCATGTGTTTCTTTCTTTCTTTTTTTTCTTCCATTTTAGTTTGCTTGGCATTTTGTAGTTAGGTTATTTTTTGTTATGCTGCTCCCAATATTATAAGCAAGTGCCCATCAGTATTTTCTGCTGAAGGAGCATGGTCTATTATTTTTCCTTGTTGGTTTTTTTGTTTGTTTGTTGAGTTTTTTGGGTTTTTGTTTTTTTGTTGTTTTGTTTGTTTGTTTTTTTTGTGGGGCTTTTTTGGGTTTTAAATTTCTTTTTGGTTTGGTTTGGTTTGGTTTGGTTCTTTTTCTGATAGCAACAGTGATTCTTTTGTGTCTGGGCTCTATGTTCTTCAGAAACTGAATTTATTTACAGAAATTCCTTCTCAGTGCAAGCAGATAATTTCTTTCCATCTTAGGTGAACTGGTAACACTTTATTAATATTATTGTTTTCTGGACAGAAAGTGTAAACTTTGCATTATTGTGCATATGTTTACAAGACTGACAAATCTTATGCTGTTGATAGCTTTTGGAATGTCTTATTTAAGCTTTTTTTGTTGACCTTCCCAACACAGTTTCTCTCATAGGACTCCTGGTTACCTTCTTAAGCAGCTGTAGAGATAGAACAGGCTGTGGTAACCTTCTCATCAAAGATTTAATTCTTTGTGAGTTTTATGATTAAAAAATTGCTCTGACTTCGAATGAAATTAAAATGTTTCAGTCATACTTCCTGATTTGTGATGACACTTTCTCATAAATAAATAAAGTCTGTACTGCTTATCTTTCAGTCGTGAGAACAACTTGTGCTCCACTTGGGATGCAATTCAAGGTGATGAGAGAAGTGATGGAAATACTCCATACACTGAAAAAGATTTGTCTGGATGGAGGATGGGCATGCTGAGCTCTTTTAACCTCTTCAATAATCTCGTGATTTCTCTTGAGAATGAGCAAGCACTTTGCTTTCAATGGATTCCTTGGCAGTGACTGTGCATATATCCATCTTGACTTTGACCTCCAAAGCTCACAGCAGTCATTTAAGCAGCGTATCTGTGAACTGTCATACTTTAAATAATTCTGTCATAATGTCAGACTTCGATTTTCTTGAAACTCTGCCTAACTAATAATGCATTTTGGATATATCCTGGTATTAATAGCTGAGCAATTTTATTCTGTTTTTTGAACCTCCCATGAAAATTGATTTTTTCTTATCTATAATTAAGTTCAAACCAAACTGGTATCTTAAAATGGTCCTAGATGCCCATGTACCAACATGCATGGTGAGTACATGCCAAACTGGAAACACCTTGGACCAGTGTGTCTCTGCAAAGTATTTTAAGGATATGTCCATACTGGCAAATCAAACAGGTTCATTTACTTGCTATCTATAAAAAAGGCAAACAAAATGGTTCTTCTCTGGCCCTAAGGCCAAATGTCTTCTCATAGTTTACATCAGAGTTATGACTAATCTCATTCCTCTAAACCTCCAAAACTGCATGGCTACATCCAGAGTACCTTAACCTGTGACATTCCCCAAAGTGCTTCTGAACATTGGGAAAGCCCCAGCTCAGGTGGGAAAAACCCATTCCAGGGCTGTACATTAAACAGTACATGTCAGTCGGTCAGTCATCTAGCCTGTGCCCTGGATGAGTTTTATTTGCCTATATATTGATGGAGCCTAATTATCTGCAAGGTGCTAAATTGAAGTGTGGAGCTATTTTGAATGTGTGGGAGGAACGTAAAAACCAGACAGGGGTTCTTTAACACCTTTCTCATGGGTAGGAAACCCAGGAAAATAATCTGATTCCAATTACATTCATAAGAAACAAAACTTCTCTTCCAGGCAGGAAATTCACAGCCGATTTCCAAATTTAAGCAAAATGTCATGGCCAACATATAAGCTGCTTAAAAATGGCTTTATGTAATGAAAGTGCTGACAGACCTTTAATTATAGCTGTGAGTGTGACTATATAGCTGAATAATTTTCAATTCTTCTTTGATTCTTGAGGTCTGAAGCAATTTTAATTCACTGTGAAGTGACATCTACCAGATACCAGTGTGAGGCACTTTATTTTAATATTAAACATATGGAATTACAAACTGATCATTTCCTAAGTGTCCATAACTTTTGCACTGACTCCAAATTAGTAAATTAAATTAAAAGTATTATCATTAATAACAAATGTGTTCCTGTAACTGTGGAAGAGGGGGAATTATAATACAATATTCATCTCACGGATCTTTGATAACCTCTTCTACCTACTAATTATCATTAGGGCAGCAGGAAAATCGATTTAACGTTGGCTAATGCTTGAAAGTATGGGAACTTTTGTCATCCTATTATAATTTTGCCAGACTTCAACAGTTTGCTGCAACTTGCCCCTGCCAAGCTTCTGCCTAAGTCTGAAGGATTTTCCCTTCTTTGCTTTCTGTCTCTTTTTATATTTTAGGTGCTACAAGCAACTCATTTAAAGTAAGTGGAACTTTATAAAGCTGTGATGAATTAGAGACTTATGTATATGGTTAAGCCACAGTCCAGCAAAGAATTATAAGTTTATCTAAAGTTACGCTGTGTAAAAAATACAGATGATTCTAATGATGCATATTTAAGCCATGCAAAATAAAGCATGTCTATATGTTTCTTAATAGAACAAAGGGCCTTACAGAGTGTATTAGTGGTGAATGCACTTCAGTTTCGTAGAACAGAAGTATAGGAGTAGGATCATTCATGTAGAATCATGGCTGATAAAACTTAAATGCAAGGAAGAGAGTACTCTGTATGTTTTTCAAATATCTATCAGTACTAAGCCCAGTTCAAAGCCCAGTAAAAATCCTGTTCACAATAATTTGCTAGATCTAGGTGCCTGAAAAAAGCTGAATATGATTAAATTATTGCCATAGATCTAGTCTGAAGATTTGAATTACAGTTCTGACACTTTTGTGGGGATGCAGTTTTACCACGCACTGATGATCTATGTATCTGATGGAAGGATCCTGTTACAAACAAAGAAGTAATTTTCAAGCTTTGGAAACAATTAGAGGATATAAATTCTCCCACCTTGCAGATGAAATATATGTATAGGCAAAGTGAAAATGGTCATGCAATGTGTTCTTATTGTGAAAAAATATCACTCATTATGAAAAAAGATATCAACAAGAGCCACTCATCCTCCTCCTCAAAAAAACCTTTGATATTTCCTACCAGATCCTCTTGGTTGATTTGACTAAACATACTTTTCTCTAAAGCCTGCCAGTAAAGTAGAAAATTCAATTTCCCCGATATAGACACATTTCTATGTGCCATCTATTCACAGATAAGCTGTACCTGCTGATTTCAATACCAGGCTTTTAAATAGTAAAACTGTCTTTAACTCCACTTACTTCAAAGAGGAAAACTAAGTTTGCATCTTGGCTGGAATTTTATACACTGCTGAAGCCAAGCAGGTTGGTTCCAATAATGTTGGTGGAGATAGGTTCATTCATTGCACCTTTATGTGAAATTAAGCAGTGTCAGTCTTCAACTTACAACTCCAGAAACTCCAAAGGCCTTTTATGTTGATGGGGAAGCAAGACAAAAGGATAACTCACAAATTAAGCATAATATTCTTGTGTGCCATCCATAAAAATGTTAAATTTGTCCTATCACCTTCTTTAAATTAATTGCCTTTGAGTCAAGTCATTAACTCAATTGTTTTAGGTTCTTCCTACAGGTGTTGTCCAAGAATAATACACTATGCTCCCATCTTCCTCACAACAGTACCCTATGTATAAGGGCATTATTCTCCCCACACACACTTCCCCAAGCCATAGCAGACAATTCCTGACAATTGAGGCAAGTACCGCAAACAGCAAAATGAAAGGCAAACATCAGGGGTCAATAAAATTATTTAGGTATTTTTACAGTACTGCCTGCTAGTCAACACGTAAATTGCTGATATATATTTTTGCAGATTATTAATACTGGGAATGTACTTTGTAAGGAACAAAGCGTCCACTCGTTAGTTCAATGTGGCATATTTTTATGTGGGGATTGCTTTGATTTAAACTAGCTAAATGGGTCTGGACACAGGGCAATTGTTAGAGAATTTAGGGCACTTTGGGGTCTTTTTTTGATGAGGAGTGCAGGCTGAGAGGTTACAGTGTTAAGGTCAAGCTGCCAAAACTCTGACAACATTAGTCTCGTTCGAATAGTGTGTCACGGAGAGCTCTGTGTTCAGCCCCAGGCTGAGGCTGAGCAGGCTCCACAGCTGTCCTGCAGAATCTCTCCCTGGGGAGCCCCACAGGCCCCTGCTGCCTGAGGAGGTGCTGCTTACCACTGTCAGGGCAGGAGATGTGATGTGTTCAGAGAAATGCATAAAAGTACACCTGGGAGCAAAACAGGCAGGAGATAAACAACTGTTCTCCTTTCAGGACTGCTGAGAAGGTGCAAAGGCAATTTTAAAAATTATTATTACAATTATTATATTTATTTTTATTATTATTATTTCTTTATTTGCCCATCTATCAATTTTTGTCAGATTTCTTCCCTGTTTTGCATTGTCCTGTCTCCGAATATGTATATTCTTGATGTCATAAACTGATTTGGTTTTCCATAGGTATTGACATAGTTATTTGAAAGAGACTTGTGTTAATGAACAGGCTACCAGTGTTTACCTATATTTTTGTACAATAGCTGTAGAGACTCCCTGTTTGGGAGACTCATATTTGGATATTAGAAGTGGCCAGCTTTTGTAAGGTGAACTACTACTGGTAGCGATTTAAAAAACTAAATTTTATAGAGTCAGATATACAGACAACATCCATTCTTAAAAATCTGTACAGCTTCATTTGATAGTGTAAATTGATTACCTAATTATAACAATAAATGATGGTTTCTAAGTCTGTGAAAATAAGTTTATTCAAAGTCGCACATTATAGCTATTTTAAATGTTAAATTAGCCCTTTCTTAAAATCCTACTCCATAATTAAAATCAGTAAAAAATATACAGTTGCTTACACTGCCAGCTATACATAAATAATAATTACTCTGAAAAACAAAACTGAATCTCAGTATTCTCTCACAGCTAGAGTGGTAGATTGGTGTATTTTTAGTAAATCTGATTCCATCAGACACAAGGCTGTCTTTGCTGTCAACACAATCAACCTTCTGATGTCAACCAATAGGTGGATAATAATAATTCTAAATCTTTTACAGAAGTAGAGTTAGTATGATGCAACATTGCAGTTAGACATGGTGAGTATGAATATGATCTCTTCAAGTTCTTAGTTCTGTGGTTTTCCAAGGAACAGAAACAAATTTTTAGCTATAGAACAACATAATAGGGAGAGACACTGAATTTTTTTCTCACATATAAAGAACCATTATATGCCACTGAATACTTAATTTTACAATTGCAAAATTCTGCAAAACATTATTGTTTTGTTCAAATGGAGAACTATGTGTGTGAAAACCACAATTGCAGTAATATGATACTATGCCATAGACTGAAAAAATACTGTGGAGGATATGTAAGTATCTTCCATTTTCTGAGCACGCAGAGGAGATAACTTCATATCTGTGCCTGTAGACACACGCAGACCCATATTAGAGAGAAGGAAGTAGCACAGGTATACATATTAAGGATAGATTTACAGGTATACCATGACTATAAAATGAAGTAAAAATTAATTTTCAAAGTAAAATAGAATTAAGTTTCTAATAATTAATTCTAATTCTTATGCTAATAAATAATTCTAATAAATGCTCTAACACACACACACATAAAATCCAGCCTAGGGAATGTATTGCAAAATGCAATAATGTATTTCACAGAATCACAGTATTCTTACTTCAGTGTATCAACTCTTATGCCAAAGTACTGCATAAAAAACATTGTAAATACATTTTGCAAGTGTGTCATGAATAACATAATTTCATCACTGTAAATCATAATTGATTAAAACTCTCTGAATGACCCAGATTTGGAGCTGGCACAAACTGAAGTACCTTCACTGAACTCAGTGGATTCAAGCAGCTTAACTAATGTCAGTATCTGCCCCTGTGACTGAAAGATGTGAAAAACAGTCTATTGTAATATAGAACTGTTTATTTATGAGAAACTCCCTGTGAAGAACAGCAGGATGCCAGCTTAGCTGATCACAGAGGAAAGGCAAAAAGAAAATGTGGAGAGGGCAGAAGCAGGGAGGGTCCGCCCATAAGGAACGTAGAAGGATCACATAGGGATGGACTCGGGAAGACCAAACCTTGATTTGGTTTGATTTGCAACTGGTGAAGGATGCTAAAGGCAAAATAATAGCTTATCAGCTGCAAAGAGCAGACCATGAGGGCCCACAGGTAGGTGGTGCAGAAGACTTGTTTCCTAAGCTCATGGACACAGAAGATGTACTGCTTATGACCTGGAAGGACAAGGACAGTCCAGGAAACCACTGATTGCTCGGTCAGAACTTAGTCCCTGGCAAAATTGTGGTTCAAGTTCTCATGAAGGACAGTTCATTCCAGTCTAAATCTTTTGTAATTTTATAAGATTCAGTACTGCTTATACAAAACACCTTTTTCTTTTAAATGTTAAATAATTGTAACAAAGTCTTGTAAATTAAAACATCACTCCATAAAATTAATCAATTTATTTGATATGCAAGAAATTAAGCTATACTTTGTGTTTAATAGTTAAGACTCCTCTTACTATTGATTGCTGCTTATGATTTTTGGTTTGATTCTGTAAAGGAAAACCTTGTTTGCCATTTACTGAGTTTTGAAGTGATACTTCCTGCTGCTGCCATTCCCTTTTGCTTAATATTTCCATATCATATAAAACAAGAATATTTTTAAATATAATGTCCTAGTACTTTCTGTATCTATTTTTTTCTTATCTTTCAGGGTAAACATTTTCATTCAGTGTTTCTGCCTTGGTGCTCACCTGTCTTTTATCTACCTTAGTTCCAGCAAGACCTGTGTATAAAATGCATTGACAATTACTGGCTCCACATGGAGACTCTAATCCTTTCATCCTGGAAGTGCTGAGGTGCTATAGGCACAAAGCATTTAACTCAAATAAACATTTAGCCTGCTGTTTTGTCTGCTTCCATTTCAGTCCTATTTCCCATTTGCCACAAGTTAGCAATGATACAATAGAAATGAAAGTTTTTGGGTTTTTTTTTCTAGAAAACGGGCCTCATATTCATTTCCAGCTCTTCTGCACCTCCGTCTCTCCTCTCCAGACCCATATTTAATATGTCATCAAGCTATTGCCCTATAAAACCTGTCTTAACACTCTAGGAATGCTTTGAACTGTGAGTCTAAACTTCAAAGGAGATAGAGTTTGTAGATTGATAGAGACAAATTGCTTTAGAGATCTATATTGAAAGACTTGAATTAAAAAAAAAAATCCTGTCCATGGAATGAATAAGTGAAAAGAAATTACATTTCTAGGATTTTCAAAAAAGAAATAAAGTTCTAAGCATGAAATTACCTAGAAATGCTAGATTCTTGAAGAAACCTGGAGAAGAAGCAGATCTGGAAATATCTACATTGATAAAATATATCCTGCAATGGAGAGTCAGCTACAGTCCTGCAGAAGTGGAAGCAAAAACCAACGGGTATGAAGCTCTCTTTTTATCACTGCTTCTGATCATTTAAATTAGCTTGGATATTTGACTTCTTCCCTTCCCTTCCCTTCCCTTCCCTTCCCTTCCCTTTTTTATTCCTTTAAATAATAATATGGATAGATTGTGGTTGTACAATGGCATTTGCAAATCACTACCAAAAGAGTGCTTATTGCCCTGCATGTTTCAGCATTATAATACCATTCTCTAACGAGATCCAGTCCTTGTTTGAATCATAGAGCTGATGATGGTGTCACTGTCTCGGGCACAGAGCAGATTTGTCTGGAAAATAAAATTAAAATACCCTAAAAACACAAAACGCTGCCATGGAGTGGAATGTGTGACTGATAATGTGATTGTAAAGCAATGCTGATGTGTATTTATAGAAATCATTAAGAATGACATAAACCTCTGTTAGTGTATTTCTTAATGGTGGAACTAGTAGGTTCCACTATCCCGAGATGTTTATATATTCCTAGCTTGCATCTCTTGTTACAAGTCTCTGATCTTCTTATTTCAATTAAAAGTTTACTCCTTAAAAATAACAAAGATGGAAGAATGAAGACTAGAATTTATTTCATACTCTTCTTTGCTTGCTGAGCTCTGATTCACCATCATAAATGTTTGCTTTAGTTTGAGACTTCCAGATGTTTACTTCCCTCTGGTGAGCTCAGCAAAACAAAGACTTGTGGCAGGAAGATTTTGTGATCTGTGAATGGGGCTGGCCACCTGTTGTTTAATTACTGTGGTTATTTGGTCACTGTTTATAATTAAGTTCAGTTTATAAAAGACTAATAAACTTTAAATTAAATTCAGTCAAGTCCTAGATGTCAGTAAAACAATCTATCACACTTTCTACTGCTGGGCTACTGATTATCTACCAGACATAATAGCCATGTTTGAAGTCTCTACATTTCCTGGTCAACTCTTCACCATTTGCCTTACTTCTCAGCAGAACTTTGATAGGATTCAAAATTTTAATTTTAAAATTTATAGCAGAGTATAATTTCAATTAATTAATTTGATTTTTGTTAATATTTATCTTCACTGAGGCATTCAGAGTTGGTTTTCTGGGTTTTGGTAGGTTTTTTTTGTCCAAAGGAGGGCAATGTAGATGGTGAAGGGCCTTGAGGGGAAGCCATATGAGGAGCAGCTGAGGGCACTTGGTTTGTTCAGCGTGGAGGAGACTGAGGGGAGACCCCATTGCAGCTACAATATCCTTGTGAGGGGAAGAGAAGGGGCAAACACTGATCTCTTCTCTGTGGTGCCCAGTGACAGGACCTGAGGAAATGGTCTGAAGTTGTGTCAGGGGAGGTTTAGGCTGGATATCAGGAAAAGGTTCTTCACCCAGATGGTGGTTGGGCACTGGAACAGGTTCCCCAGGGAAGTGGTCACAGCACCAAGCCTGACAGAGCTCAAGAAGTGTTTGGGCAATGCTCTCAGGCACATGGGGTGACTCTTGGGGCTCATTTGCACAGGGTCAGGAGTTGGACTCAGTTATCCTCCTGGGTCCCTTCCAACTTAGCATATTTTGTGATTCTGTGATTATTTTCCTTTCCTTTATTTTTCTCCTTAAAGATAATATCATATTGTTATATCATGGCTTCAGAATCTTGTATAGTTTTTTAGTCAATAATGACTCTCCCCATAAGGTTTAACTTTTCAGCTGCAGTATTTTGTTTCTCAGTAGCCACACAATGAGATTCCATTGTGTGAGCCTTCTAATGAGTAGTATACATGCATGTGTTTAATAGAGTTTTCATTTTGCAATTTTTGATTTTATTTAATAGATGTGATTTAAAAATATGGGTTGAGCACATTTTATAAAGGACTACAGTACAAAAGCTGCTTTATCAGGCTCAGATCATGTAGAGTGCTAGAGGTATACATGTGAATGAAGATGAATGTCTGAAAATTAGCCAAGTACAGGTCAGCACTAAGAAACTTCTTCCATTTAGTCTTATTTTCAGAGAAGGGTATCTCAGACATAATATATATTCTGCAGTTTCTAAGGTTCGGTGCTGCTGCATTTGAGTAAATATCATTGTTTGACTTGGTTGTACTATCCACGACCAGCTGTAGAGATGGAAAAAACCACCAAAAAATCAAAAACATGCCTCTATTGCATCGTTAACAATTTTGATACAGTTTATAAAGTTTGTAGATATCTTATTTTCTTATAGTGGGAAAAAATATAAATATCATTTATTTATTGAAGCTGCCACCCAGAATACTTGAAAGCTGTCGTGATGATGGAAGGACCTTTTAATGCAGACTAAGTAGGATTCAGATATGAAAATACAATTGCTCTAAAAGAGAATTACACAATATGCCCACCCACTATTGAGAGGTCCTTTAACCTCAAAGTGTTTAAAGTCTCATCCCAATCATGCAAACAGAAGTTGTTGCCAAGTCATGTGTTAAACACAAAAATGACATTGAAGGATTCTGCCAGGAGTCCTTTAAGACAAGTGAAACACTGTAGACTTCCAAGAAAGCAAGTACATGTATATTTTAAAATAGGGAAAGCCAAATGAAAACCTTCCATTTAGCACTGAAATGCTCTGTGGAAGGCTGAGCCTGAACAAAAGAGGTGAGCATGTGGAGGTCTGCGCAGGCTATCCCACAGCATTTTGGAAGGTCTAGTCTTTGAACATAATCAAAGACAAACACAAGCAAGACTCCAGCCAACACAACATGCTGACACCAGCTTAACCTAGAGTGGAGGACTGTTTATGCTTCAGATGACTAATTATCATAGATAGAAGAGTACTTAAGTTATACAGAGGTAGCCAAGCTTTAAAAACATCACAGTGAAGCAGTAAAGTGAACTACAAGAATTTGTAAGTAATAAAGCTAAGAACTGAAGTGTCAAGGAGAATTTTTCTGAGAAATAACAAACCACAAAGCCAGCTATAGCTACCTCTGCAGTAAATACCAAGCAGTAATACTCACAGACTTTCTTTCAAATTCAGTTACTTTCTGTAATATTGTACAGAAAATAAGGACGGAGAAGGCATAAAGGCAAAGAAGAGAAGTCGTGAGATGAATTTCAGGAAAGCAGAGCTAAAAAGAAAAGACCTCTGTCACACTTCTAGGTACTATGTAATATATCATGTTAGCTCTTTTTTATTGGTGTATCTAAATTTGCCTCAATGTGTTCTTAACAGAGAAAATTTGAACATTTCATCAATGAGATGACACTAGAGCCTACCAGAGACAGAATTTTCTGACTGGTGTCACTCAAATTTCTGAAATAATCAAACTTTTCACACACAGATGAAACAAAGGCGCTATACATGTTTTATTGTATGCATGATGTAAAGTGTTGATCTGCTGTGACCTATCCTTTTGATCCTTATTAAATACCTTTTGAACTACTCACAGACCACCTAATAATGCAGTTGGACAGATGAAGAAAACAGTTCTAGACAGTTAACTATGAGTGGGTTGGGACAAATATATTTTGCAAGAATTATCAACCCATCAGCATTTTTACAGCTGTTAACTGCCTTCATTTGGCAGATAATTGAACCCTAAAACTGAGGGGGGAAGTTTCTCTGTGTCTTTTATCCTCCAGTGGAATGAATTATGCAAAAAAAGGCCTAAATAGATCTGAAGTCTCTGCCTGACCTTGGATATAAGAACAATGACTAGAGGAACAAAATCTGATACTCGGATAAAAGGTTAATCTAAAGTATGAGACTCCTGAAAATACTGATTTTGGGATGGGAAAAATCACCCTCTGAATGTACCTTCATACCTAAAGAAAGAGCAGGCTATGAGACCCTAACGACATCTGAATTTTAAAGAATCAAAATTAGATTTCTTGAAACTTCTGAAGATTAATTTGAAATAATGCCACACTTTGGTATGCCATTCTGAAAACAGAGGTGTGCTGCCCAGCTAGTTCAGCTCAGCACTTCTCAACAATGGTAAAATTAGCTGATGCTCATTTTCCTCACATTAAAATATATTGCTGTCATTCATAGAGTCATTGAATCAAATAGACAAGAACAATCCCATGAGAACTATGCACCACAGTTTTCAACATGGATGTAAACAAAGTTTCAGTTGCAAACAATTGTTTTATCTTTACATGCTCTGTTGATATAAAACAACTTTTCAGTTAAGTTGGCACTATCTACACATTAGGCTGCCTGTCTGCTTTTTAGTCCAAACAGAGATCAGTTCACATTATAGTAACTTAGAAACTACTTTTTTTGACAAAAAGTAAAGGCTTGCAGTGTGAATCACATGTAGTTTGAAACATATTTCAAAGTTCCTTCACATCTAAATCTGCATATTTAAATCAGAAAAATGCATTGACACCAGAATATGCTCTTCATGTTTATTGTCAATTCTGAAAGCCATTACATAATAAGATTGATTATACTATTTTCAAATCTGGACTTAGAAGTGGAAATGAGCCTAAACCCATAGGCAACAACAAGAAAACCAAACCAAAAAAACAAACCAAAAAACAAAAAAGAGAGAGAGGGAAAAATCTATTTGTTTGGTAAAATGCAGTTTTATCTCTCAATTGCCTTTTATTTGTGCCATGGGTCAGAAGAAATAAACTGTGTCTGAATACTTCTGATACATTTTAAGTTAATGATGTGATAGAATGAAAGATGTTGGTGAGCATTAATTGAGAAGCCCAGCTCTGTACACCATTTTCAGATCTGTATTTTGCAATTGATAAAATTAATCCAACATCTTTTATCTGTATTACTTGGGCTTCTTACGGTAAGGTGCCTTTTACATTTGGCATAGAAAAAGTGTAACAGACCATGTGAATCTGGGGCTAAGGAGAGCTATTTTCATTCTTCTATGCTGTGCTGGCAGCTACAAAATTCAGGGCAGATTTTGCCATTTTGTTAATAGATTTTATTGCAACCATTCACTGCTTCACCGCACACCCACTGTTCTTTAGTCTACCACATCATTACTTTAAACCATATCAATCTTTATGTAAATATGGATTGAATATACTATATTTTGTTTTTAAAAGTAAAGACCACTTACCAAGAAAGAGTAGACAGCTTTATTTAACTTACTAAATCATTTAATGGAGTATTTAATAAGATAAGCATTTAAAACTACTTTCCTGTTTACACCATTACAAGGAAAGACTAACTGAGAGGTCATGATTTGATTAGTTTCTTTTAATTGGTAACAGATTATAAAGACATACAGATTTCCAGGCAAATTGACTGGCAGGTCCTTTCTTCAGACCCCAATGCAATGTGTGTAAAATTAACTTTCTGCAAAGCATTAAAACTGTTGCTGGCAGTGCACCTTTTGGGGTTTAACACTGGTGCTTGCCTTTGAAAGTGAATCCAGGGTGATACCCAGCAATGTAAAAGTAGTAATTTACACTTTCATCAATTGCTTATTTTATACAAATGCTATTTTAGCCCTGTGCAATTAGAGGAATTAAAATTATAATTCATCTTTTCCTTGACAGACTTTGGCAAATACTCAGTGAGGTGTATTTGAGAAATTAGGCCATATACAGAGAGAACACACATGACATGTGTTTAGCAAAATTACTGTGTTATTCTACCTGGTTATAGGAAACTCACTGAGCCATGGCAAAGCAGAGCTCTCTGCAAGTGTCATTTGGCTCACAGCCCTGGAAAATTATATACAGAGCTAGACAACAGGAAAATCATCATAGACAGAAAGGGTAGTTAGACTGGGAGGCAAGTTCAGCTTGGTACTGCTGAAATTGAATGTTTTGGGGCATTGCACTGGAAAATATAGGAAAAAAGAGAATTCAAGATTTTATTTTTCATGTAACATAAATTTCATGTTTCTGCAAAACACTTTGGAAGATGCCTGCCCACTGTATTCTAGCTATTGTGGAACTATGTTAGAAAATATTAATAATCTCATAAACCATTAATTTCTAGTGTCTTTGAAGCTAGTGATCATTATTCACAATGCCTGAAAAGGAAAAGCACTGTTAAATCCTAGTCCAGCGCTATCCTCAGTGATTGACAGCTTTTCCTGAGAACTTTTTTTAGCCATCTAAAGGGTGTGAGACTAAAGCAGTTTCTAAATGTCTTGAATTATCTGTCAAACTCTCTGCTTCAGAGGAAATTTTGTGCCTGAGTGCACTCACAAATTTGCATCAGAAAACTCTTCATATGGACTTTTTTAAACTTAATCATGACCTGAACCTTCAGCAGTAGACATAACAGAATATGTCTTTTAACTGGACTATGAAGAGTTACTTTGTATTTACTGTGTGAGATATAGGCAAGCCCCTACTGATTTTTTTCTCAGTGATAAAATTTTGAACCTTCACAAGCCTAACTGCATACTCCTGTAACACATTACTCTGGTAGCAGGCCATAGGCTTTGTACTGATCTGGTCAGGGTTGAGGACTGAGGCTTGTCAGATTTGCCTGTCTAAACTTGCATTGCCTGACCTCCAGCTTTGTTTTTTCTTGGTTTAGCTGAAATAGATTTTTTTTCATCTAATCAGGTGGCTGTGGCTGGTTTGGTTAACCTTTGCTCTCTGGGGTTAAACCATGACAATGGTGCAATCATAGTTTTATAGAGGTTGTACTGACAAGTACTCCTTTCGTGCACAATGAGATATTTTCAGCGTCAACACGATGTCATGTAGAGACATTCAATCCTGGCACAATATCAGAGACCTTGAGAGGCAGAGAGGCCGGAGACAGAGCAGAGGAGTTCAGGGCTGGGGTGAGAAGAGATGGGTACCAGAGATGGCTGCAAACAACTCACTAGTGGTCAGTGGAAGAAATGCCAACCTGCAGCTGGCCAAATTTGTCTTAGAGGAAACAAAGAGAATAAAAGAACTATGCAACATCTGCAAAATTCACCATATTTGGTAAATTCAAATATAACATGGAGTTACAGAACAATGCAGAATGGAAAGAGGTGTAGCAAACTGCCCAAGTGAATCACAGAGTGAAAAAGAATAAATGATTGACATACACATCATCTTCCTGCCAGTAAAAACTCTGGACAACTCACCATGGCATCACCCCAGTACCAGACTCAGCCACCGACCTGGGATTCAGAAGAGAGAGGATAGGTGAGTCCACCACCAGGAAAAGGCATAGAAATGAAGAAGTATCTATATAACAATTTAAACTATGTTTTACTATTATTTTTCTTTCATTATAGAAGTATTAATTCCTTCATTTTCTTTTTTTCTTGCTATAGGAATTTTATCTGGGCTCATAGTGATTCTTGAATAAACTCTTGAGATTTCAATTATGCTAACAATAAATTATCTGCTTTCTATGTGAGGCATGTTTCCTCTTTTTCCATAAACAAGATTCTGAGCACGACAGTAGAAATAAAATATGCTAGACTAATAAACAATGTTTAATAAATTAAAGATGTTTGCCATTAGCAGATTATAACACATGAGAAAAAGAGAAACAGTAATACATCAGAGCGCACAACCAGCAAAGTGTTATTATGTGAAAAACTTTTAAATATCCTCCAGTTTATCAATATTTACTAATGAACACTACTCACCAGTCTCTGATATCAGAAGTCCAACCTCAGACAGATGCATATTGATGTCTTTGTTTTGAAATCACTGGGATTTGTAATCAATAGTTGCATGTGTGAATTTGTCAGTGCTGATTAAAGGTTTTCTAACCTTAGCCATACGTCACTGTATGGATGTCATTCTAAATGTAAATAGTAATAACAGATATTATTAATTTTTCATGTCAAATGATAGTAGATTGAGAATGACTTGATGTGTGTTCATGCAAGTTTTTGAGTTATGTAGATATGTGCTTGTGCAAGCGATTTACTGGCTGTTGGAGGAGTGGAGGTACTCATAAGAGTAATTATTTTTTTGTTCTTTAGGATGTGACTTATGTCCTCCTGTTTGTAGTCTGGCATATAAAATAATATATATTACACAAGTCAGAGCCATTTTCTTCCTTTGAAGTGTTTGGATAAATACCTATTTATTCACTTCACCTATTTTATTATGAGAAATAATGAGAAATAATAGTGACACTTTTTTTTTATCAGATAGGTCTCTATTACTCTGAAAACCAAAAATTAAATATTAGGATACTATGTGTGCAGTAAATCCTGTCAGCTTAGAAACTAAGAGAACAGCATAATAAATATAAAAAACTTGGCATTTAATCTTCTGGGGTTTTTTGGTCCTTACTCTGCAACATCATCGTTTCCAGACAACACAAATAATTAGTTCACACTCTTTCTCTGGCAACTGCTTGGGCTTTCCAGCAGGATGCATTTTGATCAAATCATGATATTATTACACTTGCAGCCACTGATTGAAGTGATTGTTAAGTGAGCTGAGAACAAAGCTACCCAGCAAGAAAAACTTTACTTGTGTATTTGATTCCAAAACCTATGATTCTGCTATTAGCTAAGTGCCTGTGACTTCACTGAGTGATACAAGCAGTGCTTGATTTCGCTTTGAAGTGGCATCAGACTTTTTCCATACTGGTCGGTGGGTGTAAGAAAATTAACTCAAAACAGATTAGAAACTTTTTTTTTTTTGTGAGAGCAAGTCCATTCTGTTAAATATTTGTAAAGAAATCAGAAAGTGAAATATCTTAATTTGAATGTAATATCAAGAGAGGACTTTGCTGACATAAGGTCATGGTCTGACTGTGACCTCACAATAGTTTGACTACAATTTCGTAAAATAAAAATAAAGTTGTTTTGAAAGGATATATCTGCTTCACTGAATTACAGATTTAAGAGTGACACTTAGGGGGAAGAAAACTTTCAAAATAATACAGTATTATATTTCTGTCATCTGAAATTTTTCCATGTGTTTATTCTACGGCACATAGTATGTAGAAAGTCTGTGACAACTATATTCCAAATTTACATGGTAAGTGTGTTGCCTAAAATTAAGTGACTACAATCTGGAGCAAACTCTCTGGATTGCTATAACTGTGCTGGAAGACAATTTAAAAACTACACTTCTATAGCTTGAAACTAAGCCAGTAAGAGGAAGGATATGCTATCTTAGAGACTTTTCTGCCTTGGATAGGATAGAAACCAGGAACAGTTCTTACTTTAATGATGATGTACCCATTTTTGCAAGAATTTGAAGCTTGACATCAGTATCCTTGCCAAATTTCTGTATATATGGCTACGTTCTACTTTTATGTATTTCTCTCCAAGTTCTGCTTGGCATCACACGCACCTTCTTGCTATTACTTACACTATTATGTCATAGAATACTACTATCCTGTTATAAGTAGATTTGAACTTGCTTTTGAATCTTCTCATCAGCTGCCTTTCTACTTAAGAATCAAGGGATAATGATAGATTCCTTTGCAGGCAATAAAGCATTTTAATGAATCACTCTAAACAGATTGCTTATCCCACAAGAGTGTATCTGCCTGCTTTGTCTGTGCATGTACATAAATAGAAGTAGTCAGTTGTAGTTATTTTACCTGGCTCTTGTATGTCAGCCTCTCCTGGATTTTCATTGCTTTTGTGGCACTTTTCTTATTTTAGCTTTATAGATGGGTCACCTGCATCTTTCTTATACTTTCTGGTAACTGCACTAATACAAACAGTGGTATTGGCTTTGAATTTGCCAGTGTATAATGAGGTAGAACCTGCCTGATTCAAACATGCATCTTACAGGGACCAACCAATCTATACTACAGCAAATGCTAATACAGTTATATATTTTCCTGTGCCTTGTCACAGATAATGCAGATATTTCAGGTACAACTCCATGTTCAGGCCTGAGTTTCCATACTTGTTTTTCGAAAGAATTAAAGTGTGTTTGTTCTTATCTAATTGGAATAATGTAAGACACCAGTTGGTCCACTTGTCTTTTTTTTCAAATAATCTAATAAACAAGAAGATTTATAAACTGCTTGGATACTCTGGTGTTTGGGATTCACCACATCTTCAAGCATATTTAGCTACAGGATGGTGGTTGGAGTGGAAAGTTCTAAAGCGAGATCTTGAAGGAGCATTAATATCTTAGTAAATTACGAAAAAAATTAGGAAACTCTACTTTTTTTCTCTCTGACTCCTGTACCTCGTCACTCTGGGAAATTTAATGATATTTCTCAGCTGGAGCTTGTCCCTTAAGAGTTCAGCCTAAGGCAGCCCTGAACTAAGACACCTGTAAGCACCTAAAAAGTTTGGAAAACACTTGGTGAAGAGTTTGGGAACCGTAAGAGTTCAGTGCTTAGTAAGTGTGGGTACATGAACCACAGGTTTGCATTTATTTCTTTCAAGTAAATAATATTTTTTCTTGTACAGTGAAGTACTTTTCACAAGAAACACTGAAATGCCTTTACTGGATGATTATCCAGTGAGAAAAATGAAGTGATATGGAGTGAGTAGATACGTTCCACTCACAATACCTCAGTGGAATTGGATCAGGCCCAATCCCTTATAAAATAACCAAGTTTGTTCTTTCTATATGATATCTATTTCTGGTTATTTCCTTGAGACATGCTATTCCAAAAATGACTTTCACTTTGTTATGACCTGTCCAAATTCTAAAAATAATACAACCTGGAGCGAGATAGCCAGATAAATAATTAACACACTAAGCCAGGTAATCAAATTAAGAAGCCACTGCCATAAGGAACTCAGAGTGTCAGGACACTTGCAGACCAGACACAACAGATGGTAACTGTCTAAATCCTTTAATTTCATTGTTCAGTGACACAATATTGAAATAAATGTCTCTCACGCATATCCTTACAGTTACAGATATCCCCAGTGTTTAAAGACATTGCTAATTCAGTCTTTCATTCCCCTCTAGCCCATTATTTGAGTACTTATTTCTGATGAAATGTTACTAAAACCCTCTCTGAACTAGTCTATGGCTACTTCAGTGCTGCAGCCTTTGTCTTGTACCTGCTGCTTTGAATGTCAGAGCTGTCTGCTCAGCCCAGCAGCATGGGGCTGGGATCCTAATTCCATGGTGTTGACATTGCAGCGTGCACCAGGTTTGTGTAACGCAGGTAGAAACATTAGGGAACACTTCTTGCAGCACAAAAATAAAATAGCCAGAAACCATCCTGAAAAGATTGTCAGCAGTGGGTCTGAGAGAATCAGAGGCTGAAGAAGGTGGCATACACATGATGGAGAGAATGAAGAAAAGAACAAGAAAGCTTACAGAATAACAGACTCAGAACAAGTACGACAGATTGTAAAGTACTAATGCAGTGGATCACGAGAAGAACAAAAGATATATTAAAGGGTCAAATCTGATGGACAGGTCCAATGTGTGTCCTAATTAACAGACTCTAAGAAGGTGGGCAGGGAGAGTCTGTTACAGAGAAAAACTTAGGCTGACTCCTTAGACTTTGCAACTGTAAAATGAAAAGCTGCTGAACACTTACACCAATAATGAGTTGGAAAAAAGTCAATATTAATTTTATAATACAAAAGATAATGTACTTAGCATGAGGAAACAATATTTTAGGCCTCATTATATAAGATGAAGTTAATAAACTTCAGAAGACTATGTCTGCCAAGGGATTTGGTATCATTACCTTGTTATAGTCCATGCAAGCAACCCTATCTGATAACGTGTAATCAGTAGGTCATTTATTCTGAAGACAAAGAAAGACAGAGTGGACTAGGTAAAGAAGGCTTTCTCACATGGCTGAAAATCTATTGTACTAAAAGAACTAAGAAGAAAAAAGGAGAAAACAAATTCATTTGAGTCCTTGGAAGAGTAAATATAATGGTTAGAAATGGAAGGAGAATGTGTAAAAGAGCTCTGGAAGGAACTAGAGTAGTCTGATACATACAAACTGGAAAGTAAAGAGAGAAAGCAGGAAGAAAGAGTGAGATGAGAATGAGAGAAGGAAGGAAAGATGTAAATGAAAGAGAAAAACGAAAAAGAGAAAGAAAAGAATGAGAAGAAAAGGAGACAAGAAAGAAGGAAAATCAAATATAAGAAAAAGAGAGAAAGAATTAAAAATAAGGGCTAAATAGGAGGAAATAAGAGAAATATAAAGAGAAAGAAAAAGAGTACAAGTATGCCAAAGGAAAAGAATGATTTTTAAAGTTTAGCAACAGTAATGGTTTGTTACTGAATAGAGATGACAATGATCTCCAGTGTTGCAGTTATCTTCTGTAAATATTTTTGCCCTGTATTTGGAAAGTAAGATGACACACTTATTAGACAAATGTGGTGCTTTCCAGATAAACCATATTTACAGGGACTTAACGTTTTAAAACCACAGGATTAAACCATTCATTGACACCACCAGAGCTGTAGAAGATGTATTAGTGGCTGGGGTTAATTTGCACATATATTTTGCAACATCCAGAGGCATTTAGTTGGAGGACTTTACATTAGAAAGAATGTAAAAGTTAAGTCACATCTGGAAAAATGCAGGCAATCAAACCATGGTGACGCACAGGGTCACTCTAAGCAAACATCACTGCATTTGCAGTTTGTTGCAATAAAGAAGATTTGGTTAGAGAGATGGATAGCTCATTTTTGTGGTTTTTCAAAAGGGGAAAGATCCCCTTTAGCCTGTATTTTGTGGCAAGGATTTTGTGTGGGTTCAGTGCAACTGCTCATGGTAGATGCCCCAACAGATGGTGGGAAGGCAATTACAATACATCCAAAGCAAATTCCAATTAAAATTTAGGTATTTTAGTTTCAAATCTGTTTAAATCTGTGACAAACAGATAAAAATGTTGAAAGTTTAGCAGCCTTATTGTTAAAATTTAACTAGCCAAAATGGAAGATTTATTTCTTTTTGAAAAAATCTTAGCTGTAATTTTTTACTCTAGATCTAAGGCTTTTTAATATGGGAAACTGAGAGGAATTCAATGACCTTAATATCCAAAGATTTGCAGATCAGTATTTTATGGACACTTTTCCAGGACTGAAGGTTTGTCTCTTCATTTTGGGCATTACAATTTATTAAGGCAATAATGCTTGCAACTCCTTAGTGTGTGGATTTATGGCATTGTTGTCAAAACATTTGCAGAACGATCACAGGAGAGCACATGAAATGGTTTCAGAACAATTTGTCAGAGCCCAGAGAGAAGCTGTCAATGTGCTGCCACCTACAGAAGCAGGAGCTCCTAATGAGTTTTCAGAATGATAGTTGACCAAGAATTAAGTACTCTCATCAATTATATGAAATGATACGTAATTAATAAGGGTTCACAGATGACACGAAGTTGACACAGTGGCGGGAAGCAGGAGATGGAATATCCGTATCCAGAGATGCAGCTTCCCTAGCAGCATCCATTCCACAAGACCTTACCCATCATTGTATCCTGGTTTCTTCCTGGGGGTATCATGCAAGAAAGTATAAAATCAGCACAGACAACTATTCCATAAAAACTGACCTATTCTTGACTTTATTTACAGGGAAACAATCTGTAGGAGTGAAGAGAGAAGTACTTTCTTTCTGTATACTTTCCAGGAATACAGTTTCCATATTTTCATGTTCAAAGTTTTAAAAGGCTTCTAAAACATGAACACAAATTAAGAAAATAGAAGAAAATTATTTCAGTGGCTGAAGAAATCCCTTAATTGAAAGATGCAAGTTTTTCAGAAATAGGTACTTAATGTGACCATAACTTTAATTTAAAGTGCCTGCACACCTTTAAAGAAATAAATAGTGAACATCATTTGGCTCTTGTTATAAGCTAGAAAGGTATGAAACCCCCATACAGTTAGAAATTCAAAACAGAACTCCTTGATTTTGATTTATGACCTACACAGTTTAACTGTGAGTGATTAACTATAGGTGAAAGTACCAAAAAAAAAATCTCAAATTCTCTGTTGGACTGGATGGTTTTTAGTTGGTAGAATTTAGTTAAATACCACTTACTTGATTCAGACAATGGATAATTATATCAAACATAGAGATACCTAAAGAGTAATACTTGAAATTAGTATCAGAAACTATTCAGGGGCCATTTGTATGTGTTTGTTTTTGTTTGTTCTTGGTTCAGTTTGGATTGGTTTGATTTGGTTTGATTTCACAAGTCTGAAAGCCTCTATGTGAATAAGGGCAAGGAACAGTCTACAATTTACAGTCAGTTACAGTAAATACAATGAAG
Organism: Gymnorhina tibicen; assembly: GCA_013399875.1. Classification (NCBI taxonomy): domain Eukaryota; kingdom Metazoa; phylum Chordata; class Aves; order Passeriformes; family Artamidae; genus Gymnorhina; species Gymnorhina tibicen. Next base: position 858,858 of record VXAZ01006908.1, read on the forward strand.
ATTCTTTAGAACTTAAATTTAGTAAATCAAGCAAATATTTCCGTCTCAGAAATATTGCAGCTGTGGTCACTGACAGTATTTGGTCACAGATGCACTTCCATATTTGTAATACATATTTGACATAGCAAAACTAATTTATTTTATATCCTATTTGTTTATTTACTTGTTTTAAATAGCAATTGCTGATCTTTTCTCTGCTGCAGGATATGCAAGTCCTTTCCAGAAGATCATTAACATTACTATGGTAGACTCTGAAACCAATAGTAATCTCATGCTTGCTTTCTTCACTACAATGACTACTACTACACTAAACATATTTATTTAAATGTGTTCTTTTCTCAGATACAGCAAAATAATCTTCAGAATCAAAAACATATTCTGCTCCCTTTTATGCAATATTTCTGTAATCCATTTATTCAAAATTATTTTGATGTTAGCAAATACAAGATCTAAATTTGATCATTAAAGCACGAACCAAAATTACTCTCCCTGCAACTGAAACTTTATACGTGCAACTTTTAAAATTATTTTCTTCTTAATTACTCTCTGATTAGTTTTAGTTTTAACTCTCCCACTCTAGAAGACTGGTTAAGTTCTGCAAAAGTCTTTAAGAGTATGCTACCATCTTCTGGAAAAAGATGAAAATAGAGTTTTTAACTATTTAAGATTAAGCAGATTTGTGTTATCATCATCACTTGCAGACTGTATGCCTGTATTTTCCAGAGCCCATCTGAGATTTTTCTAAACAGGGAAAATATTTTAGAAAACCAAAATACTAAGATTTAACCATGTGTGTTTAAGAAATCTCTCCTCCAGGAGGCAGTTTTTTCTTTCCTCCCTTTAAACTGCACCTCAAATTATATAATTCTTGATATTTTAAGGCTCATTAACAATTTACTTGCACAGCATGAAATCTTTAAGAGATGAAGTCAACTTTGCTATAAAGGGCCCTCATTTCATCTGCTGAAATTCAGAATTCAGCTCTTTTCATATAGCCTTTAACATCAGCCTAGAAAGCAAAGTTCATGTCACATCCAATGCTGCACAGATTTCCAGTAAATGTATCCAAGCTTGTGGGTTGGCCTGTTACAGAGATAAGGCTGTTTATAAAGGTCAGTCCTGAGTGCTAAGGGACTAGATTTTAGTGAAGCAAGCCAAAAAGCAAAAAAATTTTTGGATGAAATAAACCAATGTAGTGGCTTCAACTGAAACCACATTATCTTTTGAAATTTAAAGTTCTACTCTGTATTAGAAAAAAGACATATGGAGCAGTGTAGCCCTGGTATTGATGCTTCCCAAATTTCACATTCTATGTACTGAATATTTTACAGGACACTTTTTAGAATTTTTTTGCTAAGAAACAGCATTTATAAAAGGCTAAAAAGTCTTTGATGTGGAATTTAACCATCCTTTTAACCATGATTTTCATTAGTAGATGGCATAAGCCACAGCAGTTCTAGATCTCGTCACTCTTACAAATGCAGTTCACTGAATTGTTTTTTTGAGATATTTGCTGTAAGAATATGTATCCTGGAATATACTGAAAGGAGTGGTATTGAAGGATCTGCATAGTGAACTTGCAGAAAAAGAAACTATTTTGAAACTACTGTGGCAACCTATTATCACACTCTAAGATGTCTGTTGAAATTAGACTGGTTAGGTTAACTTAAGGGAAAACAAGATCTTAGAAAGACAGATACATGTGTAGACTTTAAAGAAAGAAATAAACACTAAAAATTAGGTGGCCATATTTCTGCATTCAGTATTTCTCCACTTCCTGTTTGAACTGGCAAAGTGCGGAAGCTGGTGAGGAAGAGAAAAAAAGAAAAAAAAGAATTTTTGTTTGTCTATACTTTTTAACTTGCAAGTTTTTTATTTTCAAAGTCCAAAGAAAACACTGAAAAAAAACCTAGCAGTGTTTTCTGTAGAATAGTTACTTAAGTTTTTTTCTGTCTTTGGTGTACCAGAAAAGAAGAAAATATGGAGAGATACTCTCTTTTACCTGATATTTCATGAATTTTTTTGCCTGTTTTTTACACTGATGACTCACAAACAAAATAGTAAGTCAGCATGCTACCTTGGCTCCTGTTGGGTGACTTTCACAAGGCAGAACAGAATATTGAAATGATAATAACAATTCTATGAAGGGTAAATGAGTTATCTGGATTATGAAAATCTTTGGAGTTTATTAACTGAAAGTTCAACCTTTTCCTTTGAAAATATGGATTTGTACTTAAAAAGAAATTGCTTGTCATGGAACCAAAAAAATTTTTTTTTTTCAGAATAGGAAGTATTCAGGTAAGCATAATTCCAAATGGTATAGGGGCTGATACACAAATTACATGTAAATTTAGAATAAGCTGAAGATAGCTTATTTAATTCAAGTAAAATTCAGATTTTAAGCAGGTGCAATATTTCCATTAGCTGAGCTGAGCAACTTAATAAGAAAAGTAAATCCATCCAGCTTTTTTTCCTTTTCCTGTTCTCAAATGCTTTAGTGTCCTGTGTACTTGTTTATTCCACTGCAATTTGTTTATTTAATTATTTTGCAAAGAATATTTTCAGTTACAGTTGTTCTCAGTGTTTTAACCCTATAAATCATGTGGCATTCTGTCTGTTCAGCAGGACAGGTTTCATCCTGAAACACTGAAGGAGAATACATGTTCTAGAAGAGAAATTTAGTAATTTTTGGTTATTATGTCTTTGAGCTGATTTCTAAGACACTGACTCTAGTTGAGCTGAAGCTCTACTGCTTAATGTTTGGATTAACTGAACATGCAGTGATCATGAAGAAACAAATGAAAACTCATTCTGGGAATCACTTAAGCATCAGCAGAAAAAGTATTCTCATTATAGCCCCAGATGCAGTGGCATTTGTCCAGGACACGGCTTAGCAAACCAAGTCTTGCAAAAACATCAAGGGACTTTTCATGATCACATCATGGGAACTGCTACACGAACTAAGGTAACATGGCTACTTCTAGAACATGCTTATGAAAACATTCCTTCATTTTTAAGACTGATATAGCACTTATTAAAAGAAAATTCCTATTGGTATTTTTTTTTGCATTACCATATATTTTTTACGTTACCAGGTAAATAACACTGTTGGGTTGAATATCACTTTACTGGGCTACTCATGTGTGCTTTCTTGCATTATTAAATTAACAGAGTCCTGGTTTTGATACACCTGTTCATTCCGGTGTGTTTTTTCCCATCAAAACATCATTATTCTTGACTTTTCTTTACAATGTATTTCAAATTTTACAATTAGGGGATAGTTAGGAGGAATTAGATTTCAGGAAGTATAAATATTAAGAGTCTACTTCTGAAAGAGTAAAAAAAAAAATCAATCTCATTCATCTTTTCATCAGCAGATAGGCACACTAACTTCACTAAAATTATTCATGTGTTAAAAGTTGTATCAATGTTACGTGAATGAACACTTTTGCTGGTAAGCATAATAAGCATATTAGGGACTTGGTTGTGCTTTCTAGGTATTAATGAAATAGAAACATGTGCAGGTTTTTGCATTGTTCTTCAAAAATTGTGTTAAAGCTCCATTTTTCCTGGATCAGAAATAAAGGCAAAAGCACTTAGAAGAGGAACAAACTGAATGACCAAGACCAGCAAAAATGGAAAATTATTATTTTCAAGTCATGACACAAGGAGAGGGAATAACTAGAAATGCATTAGAAAGGGCTCTGAAGTAAAAATAATTTTTTTAAAAATTTCATTTTGTAATGAAAGAAGATGCCATGTAGTAATTCTTTCAGCTAAAATGACTAAATATGCACATCATTATGTCAAAATTCCAGGGTCATATTAGCCCCAGACATCATCCACCAACACGTGTGTGATCTGTGTCAGCATTCCCCTTGCTCTGGAAAAGCAGGCACTTCAGCCTGGATTGCTTTAGTACCAGCAGGGGATTTATTTATTCCAGTTCCTTTGTACGTCAGTGATTGGGGCGTTAGCTTGGGAGACTTGGGTGTGGTCCCTGCTTGGGGATGTCAGATCAACTGGGCCTCAGTTGCCTGAGTAGGAAATAGCAACACAGCCCCTCTCTGCAGGAATGTTGCAAGGTTGAATGCATTCAGGTTTGCTGCTGAAGGTACTGTGACTGTAAGGGCTGCAGGAGCTCCTTAGTGAAATGGTCTGAAGCGAGTTAGACAAGGCTCTTTCTACCTGATGTGATGCACAGGCACGCCATGAGGGGGTACAGAGAGAAAAGGCAAAAGATAGACAAAAGCAAAGGCTGCTTCTCATTTGCTTTCAAATGTTTCAAATTTGCATCACTGAACAACTTTTTACACAGGAGGATTAAATAGGAAAATGGGGGATGGTTTTAAACTAAAAGAGGAGAGATTTAGATTAGATGTTGGGAAGAAATTCTTTAATCAGAGAGTGGTGAGGCACTGGAACAGGTAGCCCAGATAAGCTGAGGATGCCCCGTCCCTGGAAGTGTTCAAGGCCAGGTTAGATGGAGCTCTGAGCAACCTGGTCTAGTGGAAGGTGTCCCTGGCCATGGAAGGAGATTGGAACCAGATGAACTTCTGAGGCCCCTTCCAAGCCCAACCATCCCATGATTCCATGAATCTATGATTATAGTTTTATATCAGCAAGTGTCATTTTTTTAAAAAAAGTTACACATTTAGTACTGAAGTAGGAGTGTCCAAAACAGAGGTGTTTAATAGTAACAACTGCTAAAAATTTGTCAAATGAGTTTAGCATCTTCTAACCTTTAAAGAGAAGCAGCACTGGAAAAACTGTTAACTGTCATAAGAATGTCCTTTTTGATTTATCTAAATATTCTAAATGCAATGAATTTATCTCTTTAGACTTCATTATTTTAATTATAATTATAAAATTAAATATTTTGAAATATTAAATTTTACAAAAAATCCTAAGACTTTGTCTTCATCTCTTGTTTGGGACAAAACCAAACTTCAGAACTTCTAGGGCTTCACAGACCTGTCTAATAATAATGTGTGATAAAACTATTTCAGACCTCGATTTTTAATGAAGCATTGTAACTTTAAAAGTTCAAAATGTGTTAAATCTTGTCCAGGATGCATTTGGATATTTAAAAGAAAGATATCTTTTTAGTAAATAACTTGACTGAGTAAAGGAAAAGGATTTACATATTAATGGTACTGGTGTTCCCTGAAAGATGGAATACAAATCATATGTGGTTTCAATAGCCTGGCTCTTTATTGTCCACCAAATGCAATTTGCGTGGGGAAAATAGTGGGGACTGTCCACTATGGGAATTACTTGTGTTTGTGGGGAAAAAAATCCCTCCAAATTAGAAATAGCTGTTAAGTAATTTGGTGTGAGTTATTTATTCTTCTCAACAGCCTTCAGAAATTATCATGAATACGCTGTAGGCAAAATACATTAATACATCAACTTTTTATAAAGCTGATTTTTTTTTTTACTTGCTTTTCCAGACAGTCACTGAAATTCAGAAACTCAAGATATGATCTGTTTATTTTAAGCATATCTTTAAGTGAACCATTGGAGATTGCTAACAGTACATGGAACAAACTTTTTCTATGGAAATGTTCCACACATACAGTTTATGAGCATAGCTGGCCTCTCTAGCCTCTGGCTTGCTCTACCTTTCCTTGTATTTTGCTTTCCCATGAATGAGAATGAAGTATTATTTAGTCTTGGCTCTCCCAAGAATGGAGTGAAGGAGTAACTTAACTTTTGCCCTCGGTGTCTCCACCTCCTCCAGTCAGAGCAGATGTCACAGGCATTTGCTAGCTTTCAGCCATCCTTATTATGTCTTAATCATGTAGTGAACTTACTCATTCCCAGGAGTCAACAAAGAGTAGTCAAGCAGTAGGAGTAGTTATGGGAAAGAAGAATAAATAGTGCAGATGTCAGGAATTAAATCTAGACCATATTTAAAATGTCTCTTGCCTCTCTTGGAGCCCAGATCCCAACTGTTCTCTTCAGAGTCCCAGTCCAATGGTTTAAGTGTTCTGGCATCGGCCCTGGCTGCAGCTCTGAAGAGAACAGAAGAGCTGCTCAGCTCTGGGGCGTGCCCAGGTACCTCAGAGCAGCCTTCCTTCACTGATGGGAGTGCGGGGATTTCAGTGAGCTACCCCCAGGAACCACTGCTATCCTCTACAGTCCAGTCAGGATCTGGGCTTTACCAGAGGGAAGGAAAGAGGTGGGTAATCAGCATAGTGTCATAAAACATCCTGAGTTCGAAGGGACCCACAAGAATCACTGAGTCCACTTCCTGCCCCTGCACAGGACAGTCCCAAGAACCACGCTCTGTCCCTGAGAGCACTGTCCGGACACTCCCTGAAAAGTGCACTTGAGCTCTGTCAGGCTTGGTGCTGTGACCGGTTCCCTGGGGAGCCTCTTCCAGTGCCTAAACACCCAGAGGGAGAAGAATCTTTTCCAAGTGTCTAACCTAGACCCTCTGACAGCTTCAGGCCATTTCCTCAGGCCCTGTCACTGGTCACCACGGAGAAGAGATCAACACCTGTCCTTCCTCTTCCCCTCATGAGGAAGCTGCAAACCACAGTGAGGTTTCCTCTCAGTCTCCTCTTCTGCACGCTGACCAGACCAAGTGACCTCAGCCAGGCCTCATACAGCTTCCCCTCACGGCCCTTCACCATCTTTGTGGCCGTCCTTTGGACACTTTCTAAGAACTTTGTATCTTATATCGTGGTGCCCAAAAGTGCACACAGGAGTCGAGGTGAGGCTACAAGACAGAAAGTGACCATCACCTGCCTCGACCACTCGGAATGACGAGTCGGAGGGAACAGCAAAAAGAGACCGGAAAAACAAGAAGTGACCTGGGAACCAAGGAGAGGAGGAATTCTGCCCCGTGGGGAAGCCGCGCAGGAAAGCAGGTCTCCCATCAGGGGCCTGCAAATTCCACATGGCACACGCTGCTGGTTTGCTGTGTGGCCACCAGGTGCCACCAGCGAACCAAGAATGAATGTGGTTTGGAATTTTTTTTTTTTCTTTTCTTTTCTTTCTTCCTTTCTTTCTCAAGAAGCTGCAGGAGGGACCTGCCAGATTCTGGGCATATTCGATGTGAATAGTTTTTGGTTCCTTCTGTGAAGGTGAAAAGAGTATTCAATTTCAGATACTTGAAAATTCATAAGCACAGATGTAAAAATAGCAGAACCACTGGACCAAATCTATGCCTTTTATTACAGCAAGTGTCTTCACAATATCATTATTTTACCCCTTAGGCTAGTTTATTGTTCTTGCTAAGAACTGGCTAAGGAGTACTGTCTGAGCAATGAACAAAGTCATTAAAAATTACTTGCATTTTGACCCAGTATTTGATTCAATTGCCTCTTCTCCATTATTTTATTGCTATTTGCAAATATGGGACAAAGAAGTTTTTCTTCTATTTTATTTTTTGTCTCTGTATATAGTCTCATGATTGAGATTCAGTTAAGCTTAGTTTTGATGAGTTTATTTTTATGCAAATCTTTATTCAGCAACTCTTTATGAGGAATTTTAACCCATCATGAACTTTGATTTTGGTAAATTTTGTATTTGCAGCAAGAATTACACAAAATCCATTTGGGAATGTTAGCAGGATTGACTTTGAAATTACAGCTTTTGTTGACTTCAGCTCCAAATAGCTAAATAAAATACAATAGCAGCACAAAATTTGGTAACTGGAATTAATATCTCATTTCCAGAGCTATGAAAAAGTTGTTATATTATTGTTTCTTTTTGAGTTTAATAACAGGTATGCAGTTATGTCTATAATGTGAAACTATTGCAGTATATATTGGACTACCAGACACGTCGACCATCAAAGAATATGCAACATTCATAATTTAGCACCAAAGATATCCCTCTCTTGACCACTTCAGCTTGAAAATAAACTGTCAGTATAAATCAAATATAAGCTCCTTTTTACAGATGGTAACACTGACATAATTTTAATACACTGGAATGCTTTTTAACAGGCTCTGAATGTTTTTTCCAGCTTAAATAATATATTGGTGTTAGTATTACAAGCTGTTGATATACACATACCCTTTTCCTTCTGCAAAAATTCTTCACAACATGCCCAGGGTAGATCAACAGCTATGAAAACTGTCTGGTCTGCACAACTGTGTCTCAATCTCCTAAAGCAAACAGAGAGATGCTTGATCCATTATTAGATGTTCACATTTGACACTCTCATTTCAGTGACCATTGGAACATGATTTCTATTTTTTCCCTTATCTTACACTGAATCAGCAAGTGCCTCTCTAAAAGTGGGTTAAGTTTTAAGGGAAGCAACTGGCCTTAGGACAAAACCACACAAAGTCCTTGTTGGTTGTTTTCCACTGAAGCTGTTTTCCAACAGGATATTGGGTTTTCTTTAGAAAGACATTTTTTGGAAGGTGCCTGCTTTCTGCAGACAATTTAATCTTTTATTTTTGTTGGAAAGAGAGAACACCTGACAGCTGAAAACTGTTTGACTGAAAACAAAACAAAACAGAGATACTTGGAAATGCCCTCCAGTGCTTTATGTCATATGTCCAAGTCAGACCATCCCCCTGTCCTGCACCCCAACAGTCTGGACTGCAGGGTGGGGAGGCTCTGGGTTGCAAAAGCAGGAAAAGGGGCAATCCCCCACTTTTATAAACCCCAAAGGGAGGTTTTAAAGCAATTTTTCAGATTCGAACAGAAGTTTGTTATGAATAGCCTCAGAGGTTTTCTTCTAGAATTTTTAATGAAAAAACATGTATTTTGTAACTTTTTCTGTTTCAAGCACCCTATTGCATAGGAAAATTCAACTGACTAGAGCCAGGCTGGGATATCATCCTGCATGTGGGGCAGGGTAAGATCTGGTCAGGGGAACTGGAGTTGGACACAGCCTGAAAGACGTGGGCAGGGCTGCGGGGACAAGGACATGGCGAAGCCCAGCCAGGATGGCAGGTCAGTGAGCTGGGGTCCAGATGAGCAGGGCAAGTGTCCAGAGATGGGCACAGCTGCAATGGTCAATGGCTGGTGGCGTTCATATCACTCAGGGTGGGAGCTCTGGATTGCAGATGCAGAGATGCTGCTCTATGGGGGGAGACTGGGACCAAGATCCCACAGAGTGCCTTAAGATCCTTGTGACATGAAGGGCTACAGGAGATGAGGGCAGGGCTTTGAACTGTTTGGAAAAGCAGGAATACAACTTCTGTGACAGGAAAATGAAATAACTCTTTCCTGTGAGAAACACTGGGAAACTTCTTGCTTGCCTGTCAGTCAGACTCAAATGTATTTTTTTCCTTGCCAAGAATTTTGCTTTTTGGACTAGCTGTGCTTATCGCTTCCACAAGACTCTTCTCTTTTGTGTCTCTGATGTGCTGGATTGAATTTTAGCCCTAATTCCAACTTTTTTTCCCCTGCCTAAATCACAGTATTTTTCACCTGAAACCATCCACATGACAGTTATTAGTAAATAAATCCTTTCCCTCCAGTCCTCCTTCAGAGCTAGTTGGATTTAATTCATTTGCAGCTAACAAATGCCATCTAGTGGTTATTATGGGCTTAATTTAGCATCTAGTAAAGTACAGCAGCTTGGCATTGAATGAATAAGAATCATAAGCAGTTAATACAGAAAAGAAGACTATGTGCTGAGGGCATTCTCAGGTTACCTACACAGGACTTTTTGTGGACTGAGACATAAATAAATACATATTGATCTGGTTGTGTTGATGTATGATGTTTTCTTACCACCTCTACTAGTTACATAACCATCAGTGCTAATCAGGTTAGTGCAGCCAAGCTCCATTTTCTGAATAAAATTTGTATATCCACAGGGAAACTTTTCCACACACTTGGAACTTGTTTTTTTCACTCCTGCAAAAAGATACTGTGGTTCATGGAAGGTGTTTCCATTTAATTAAGCCAACGAGTCAGGCATTCAATTAGTGCAAATTCATTAAAGAAAAAAAGATTTTCAAACCAGAGATTTGCATAAGCCATGAAGGGCTGTTATAAGCATTGGAATACAGAGATGAAAGTCCACCTATGAAAGCAGTGGACTGGAGAGATTACAGGGCTTTGTAAAGTCATGATCTGTACTGGGCAGTAGTTAGAAGTTGTTATTTCTCAGGATTATAAGGTAGAAGGTTTGAAAGAAGTACATTTTCATGGTGCACGTAATTAACTCGTAGGAGGCATTGCTGTAGGATTCTGACCACAAGTGCATATGAGCTTAAAAATGAGCTCTGACAAATTCATTTGGCATAGATCCATCCTGTGATGTAGGTATGTGTATCATGCCTGGATTTCTTATGGTGCTGAAAGTAGGCAGGGTCCCCATTACAAAAATTAGCTTATGGTTGTATCACTTTGTGTAATTTTTTCCTGGGAAATAAGTTACTGATGATCATCTGGTAAAAGGCTCTGGACTTTGCTTCAGTCCTGGATGTCAGTTCTGACAGCCTTATCTGGCTCAGAAAGATTGTAAATGGTGTCTGATTTAAGAGATTTCCTAAATGAAGTGCATATAATCCTTTACCGGAAAGTATCAAATAGCCACAAATTTTAAACATTATATGTACTGTATATATACTCAATCATTAAAATTCTGACCTATTTCACACTTCCCCTTTCGACTTTTATTTCTTTTTCCTTTCTTATGTCTTCATCCATCTCCTTTCTGGCTTAACTAAACAGACCAAAGTGCTCTCCATACCGAGATAAGCATCTCATTTGCCAAACTGTGGTCTGTGACTAAGGTGATAAAATAAAACAATTTTTCCTGTTCCTACTTGGTGTATAATAAACTAGAGAAGAAAGATTTTAAGTAAAATTACTCTGAGGTTTGCCCTTTGTGACGAGTTTAATGAATCATTTTTCACATAGCACGAAGAGCATCTGCCACGTGAAAGATGCAGCTCATGAGCTTGTTCACTGTAGTTCATTGTGTGCTAACTCCAAAGAGAAACAGACTTAGAGCAGTCTCTTAATCTCAGTTGATCCTAAAATAGCTTACATTCCTACATAATGAGGTTAATTTATAAACAAAAGTAAATTACTGAATGGGGAAAAATAGTGCAACCATGTTACCTGTGATGTAGAGTCACTCACCACCATTACAACAGGTCATGCTTTTCCACAGACTGGGAAAAGCCACCAAATCCTGAACAGGTAGCAGCCATCAGAAGATTGTGTCACCAAAAAATTGATGGTGAGTTCAGTAGTCGTCCTGGTTCTGTGGGGATGACACCTGTGGCCTCTGACTGGGAAGTAAGAAATGTCTTGATGTTGCTTTAGTTTCCACCAAGCCACCCCTTATGCAGGAGGCTAACCCAGGTGGGATCAGTGATGGCAGCAGTGACCTGGCAGCTCGTCTTTGCTTTGGGGGAAACTACAGGCAGCTAAATTTTTGATTGTACAAACACTCTGCCTGCTGCTGAATTGTCAACATTGAAACAACAACTTAAGGTTCAAAAAAAATCTTACAGTTAAGTAATTTATAGAAGAATCAGGAAATGCTTTGAGATTATATGCAAAAAATTGGGTTTTTTCAGTATAAAAACCATAGCTTAGATGGGCAAGACCCAGGTGTGATCTCTTCTATATCACAGAGTATATCAAGAGAGCTCTCTATTCTGTCCTTTTCCTCTGACTGCATGTGTGGGAGTCCAGAGTGCGGGGAATATTTCTCTGCCTGTTTTAAGGAGTTTGACCCCCCTGGACAGCACTGGTTTTGACCTTCGTCCATGGAGAAAGCTGCCAACTCTCTGGGAAGAATTTGAACGCACAGAGGTGTGAACTAGATGATAGAATATTATGTAAGGTAGCACAGGGTGAAAATATAAAGGTGTTGGGTTTGTTAAAGTAGCAAATAGATAAAAAGCAAAAACTCCAAAATGGAGAATTGTTGTTGTTCTATAACCTTCTTCTTCTTACTACTCCATTTAATGCAGCAAAATTGTTTAAAGTGATTGGATAGAAAATTCCGCAGTTCCTGTGGATGTTTTAAAAACATTTGTTGAATATTGGTAGAAAAGTGAAAATATCTGTCATTTCAAACACCGATTGGACTGTTTAGCTTTAAAAACGCTGGGTTATCTTGATTTCGGCGGCATTCTGTGCATTTCTCCTCAGCATGCACATCCCTCTGCTGTGCTTCTAACTTTTCTGATAAGACTTAATAAACTATCTGAGAGCAGAGAACGCTGAATGTCCGTTAATTAACCAAAATCCAGGCAAGGACTCAGAAGTCGTCTCCCAGCAGGGGAGGAATGATTTAAGGCACAACAAGATCAACAGGTGGAATTCAAAACAGAATCCCACATGCATGCTCGGTCCCTTCTCAAAGAACATGGATGAAGTAAGGGATAGATCCAAGCTGTCAAGTTCTGCCAAACCCCAGAATCCAGCAAACACTCTCACCTACTCTGACTCTTCTTGAATAAGTTTACTGCCTCTTCTCAGGCAAGTTTAATGCAGTATGTGCTTCCCTGCTTGACAGAAGGTTTTGCTACTTACTAAGTTAAAGACCATAACCAGAAGAAGGAGAAGAGGTGCTTAAAACTCATTCTTGCCTGGGGAGGTTTGAAAGTTTAATATCCCATCTCCTGGCAAGGTTCATGACTGTGATGATGGGAGGTTCATTGTCTACTCCTGCTTGTAGGGCTGGGCCACTCTATGCATTGGATGCATTGCCTATCCAGCTCAGCATTGTCCTCTCCGTAGCTGCCCTCTAATCCCCATCCCACTTTTACAATGTTGTTGAACCACTGTTCATTCCCCTGGGCAATCTACCTGACCGTGCTGTAGGACAGCAGTGATTCACCACCCCAGAGGAAAATTAAAATTAGCAAAAATCCTTTTATCTCGATTTCTTGGTTTACTTATTGATTATTTCCTCTTACTGTATTCATGTGGTTTCTCAGGAATGCAAAGTATCTATAGAGAGTCCTGTCTAAAAAGAGTGATTAATGCCATTCTATGTTAAATACACTAAACAGTTCGTGAGGTTAAAAGGATAACACAATAAACACATTTCCCAAACTCACACTTGCTCAACTGTTTACATTCAGATCTGTAGAAGAAACAAAATCTGATTAATGGAACTACCCTGGTAGTTTTCATATTAACTGATCAAATCCCCTTTTCTAGACATGAATGTCATAACATAAGTTAAATGTATGTTTTACAAAGTTGTCATGATTTTTGTGGTGGAATCAGGGTCACTAATGAGCTTCAGCTCCATTTGACCTGCATAAGTGTAGAAACGGCCTTTCACAATACTTTCTCTGTATTTATCCCTATCTTCTGTGTGTTTAAATAAGTAGTTGAAATAACAGCCACAATGAAATTTTAAAAACCCAGCAGGAGCAAAAATGTATCAGATAAGTAGGTTACATTTATGTTAACTGAATTTCCATATATTCAGATAGGTACACAAGCTCTAAATCAAATAAGATACTTCAGGAATCTTGAAAAATTAATCAGCTTTCATAATTTTCTTCTCAGAGGATAAATGAAGAGTTAAAAGTCTAGCCACATCTGCTGCTTTTGTATATGCTGTCATGCTGTACTGTAACTAATGAAATAAGACATGATGAGTCAATGCATCTCTTGAAAAGAAAGGAAATAGTATGATTCTCAGCATTATGTATAACACACACTTTTGGAATGGAAAGATATAAAAGACCTGCAGATCAAAGTTAAAAAAAATTTAAAAGTGGAGATTTAAAATATTTCTGTGATTTGAATATGAAAAATGGAATGAAGTGGGAGTTTCTAGAAATGAGAGGCTTAAGGGATAGTTCCTCTTAAATTAAATTGTATCTGACTCATTCCTCAGAGCAGGGATCAACAGTGGAGGGTATAAAGGTAGGAGGAGATGAACAATATTTTAAAAGCCTTGTAATACGTTCATTTCTGTTCTGGTACAATGTCAACATTAAAAAAGATCTCTGACTGTAGAAGAGGCTATTAAAAAATAGCAGGTACCTTTTCTGCCTCTGCAAGACCATGATTGGGTAAATGCGTTTTAGACACCGGTCCCCAAATTTTCTGCAAAAATAGGAAAGATGTAAGGTATAGTATTTGTATCTAAGCCTATGCTTAGAAAAAGGTAGTTGTTTATAACACTCCATGATGGGTTTAGATACTGATATGGAATAGGGAAATGTAATAAAAGACCAGCCTGTTCACCACACTCAACACAAAACATGTTAAGAAGTACCATGATAGAGGTGATTAAGCAGTCTGTATGACAAAACCTGTACAGACATGTAAGATAGGCAATTAATCCCATAAGTTCAGGTAATAGATGCTTTAAAAGGTTTGAAGTTGAAAAACAGAGAGGGAAACACAATGACATTTAAAGCATTTTAACAGAACTCTTTTTAAATTGAGTTGTAAAATTGTTGACTGAAAGACAATGCATTTGCTAAGCATGAACAGGATGATGCAGATTTTACCTTTCTCTAAAAAGCCACAAACTCTTACAACTGAGCTAACAAGATTTATTTTATTTTATTTTATTTTATTTTATTTTATTTTATTTTATTTTATTTTATTTTATTTTTTAGTAATAGGTATAGGAGTTCTACAAATGTAATCTAAAAGCAGGGAGTTTTATCACCCCACTGAAAGAATTTGAAAGTGGATCCACATGCTACCTTTTGAGGATAGAAGGTGGTTAAACATGATTTGTGAAAATGGTAATTAGTACAGACTTTTCTTGTTCTCAGTGAAAATCTGATATGTGCTGGAGCATGGTCAGGTACACAGACACACAGCAGTTGTTTGGGATCTCTGCCTAAGTACAGAATATGGGGTGTTGGCTCAGTGCTCTCACATCTAAGGTTTGCAAAGTTGGATAATTCAGGATCCTTCCTGGCAGCTATGCCATAGTTCTGTGTAAGCTGTAAATTACTGCTGTGGGATAGTCTCCAAATCACTCATATGATTCTCAAATGAGAATCAAGACTGCTTTCTTCCTAACTTAAGCAAGCAGATGAAAATTAGCATTTTCTTTCAGTAAGCATTTTGCCTTTTTTTTTTTAATACTTTAAAGAAGCATTGACTAATCTCTTGATGGTTCACTGTTAGGGAATAGCTATATGTTTGAGAGTGAATCTTTAACAAATAAATTGATAAAACATGGCTGTGACTGATTAACAAAATAGATCTTGATCAAAATTTGTATGAGGGTATTAAACAAGACTAGAAAACATACAGTGAACAACTACTTAGTTACTGCATAAAGGCAGAAGTCCTCTGGAAAACTGAGTACATGATCGTGAATCATCTTACCTCTGAGTAATGACAATAAACTATTTTTCTAAAGAGACTCTTTCAGTATAAAAGAAATTGCAACCCATAGGGATTGAGAAACCTGCAGTGTTAGAGATTCTATCTTTGGGTTTAAACCTAAATTCTTACTCACTGAGGTAATTTAAGCAGCATTAAAAAACCATGTTCAAGAAAAAAATGTTTTGCTTCTCTCAGGACTCCTTGAAACTTCCCCTGACACCTTTCAATTCCTTCTGTTCTTTAGAGGAATTTAAGGGTGCTTTTATACCAAGAGCACATGGAGGCAGAAATTAAATAAATAATAACCTAGATAGACTTCATGTTTTGTCAATATATATTTATCATTTTGCAAAGAAGTAGAGTGTTATTATTAATCAACTTTATTGGGGTCATAAAAGCCCTGATCAGAGAAATGATTTGTCCCTGGCTGTCCAGCTGCAGAAACATAATCCAGGAGTCCTAAATATTCATGCCAAGAGCATCCAATCTCACATGTCTTTTATACCAGTTTTAAAAGTCTTCTGGCAGAAGATGAAAGGTGCTGTAAAAACATTAAACTATACAATTAAAAGCCACTTTTTTCCTAATTCATATACAGCAGTCTAGGATGGAGGTCCCTGCCTCACACATGTTCAGTGCTAAGGGAACTGTCTTGAATGCTGCCTTGATTTTCTTAAAGAAATAGATTAGCACATTTCTTTATCCCTCTTTTGTAGCAATAATTTCTAAGATTTGTCTGTAATAAGTCATTCATATTGTACGGCAGTGTTGCAACAAATTAAGAGAATTTGTTAGATTTCCACATCCTTAAACTCTTGTAATTCAGAATTAAAGAGTTAATTTAATTTCTGCACAGTCTCAAGAAAAGTCATGAGGTGTGAGAGGTGTATTAAAGCTCATACATGCCACATCACATTTGAGCTCTGTCATATCATTTAAACATGGTGTGGAGCTGATGTACTGTTGCAAACACACACAAAAAGTGGGACGATAATTTAAAGAATATATTTTTACAGATGTACAATATCCTAGATCTGAATGAGCTCTAGGTTCATGTCTAGAGACAAGCTATTCACTCTTAGACTGGGACTTCTTGATCAGATTTCTATTACTGTTTTCAAAGTGCATGCTAGTACCTGTGTCTTGCATAGGGTTTTGGAAGGGAGACACAATCTGAGAGCGTCTCATCTGAGTGCTCCTGACTGCAGCTCCATCCAAATCTCCACTGTTAGATAAAATCCTGATGCTCTTTTTTTATTAATTAATCTCATCAAATCTATTTCTCACTGACTTTTTGATAGCCATGTTGCTCCAAGGTCTATAAGAGTGTAATACCACATATAGTTTTTGCTGCAGAAGTGACCATTTTAGGAGACTTAAGTCTGCTCATCTATGCTTGTGATTTATTACACCCCTTAGTCACACAGATACACTGAAATAAACACTGACTCTTCCAAAAAAAAAAAAAAAAATCCAAAACACCATAGACAAAATAATTCCCTGTTTCACTTCACAACACAGCACATAAAAGGGGCAGGGAATTACAGCCCAAGGTAGCAGCCAGCAGTTGAGAATAGGCTGCAATATTGAAAAACAACCATAATATGGAGACAAAATATATTCAAAATTGTACCAGTGAAAGAAAATATAGGTTGAAATAGTTGGCTAAGAAAATTTTACTGCAAGACAAGGATCCACAGGAAATGTGCTAATTCCCTACTTCAGCAATTTGGGCCTAGCATAAATTTTTTCTTATGAAAATTTATACAGCAACAGGCCACAGGATGAACTTTCATTTTGTTTCTCAGTAGATTGGTCTGAAGGTTTTCCTTAGAGAAAAAAAAGAAAATAGCAGCAAACTCGCCCAAGACTTAATTTATCGGGAACAGTCCAACAAAATGGACCCTTAGAAAACAATTTAAAGAGAACAGGTCTGAGGTTGCACTCATGTATAGCCCAGCTGCTAGCATTACCAGAGGTCAAACATAGCTTGTTTTCAGCATGTTTCCTTGCACAGATATTAGTCTTTGTCTGTAATTTTGGCTATGTTTCTATTTTCCCAGCTCAGGTTAATCTAACACATCATCTGTCTTATTGTTTCTTTAAAAAACCTCAACCACTGACATTTACAAGTCATGCTATTTGAAATACTTTTCTTTGGGTCAGTTTGTTAAATTGCTTCAGATTAAATAAACAAAATCACAGTCTGCTATGTTTTGAGTAGTGTAAATTTATTTATGTAGAATAACTGTTATTTTGGGGTAAAACCAGCAAGCCATATCCTTAACCCCTATAAGAAAGTATAGATCTACAGTCGTTACACTGGTTTCTGCTCTCTGAGAGCCTGGCATGGAAGGCTGATTACCTGATCCAGACACGTTTTAGATATTTCTTTTACTAAAGGCCACTGTTTTCAGATGATCAGGGTGGGAAATGGGGTGGTTTTATGAATGAAGGAGCACTTGTTCTTCATGATGTGACCAAATCTGACTTCTGCTGTTAATTATCAGATTACACGGTTGGATCTAGCCCTTCGGATGCTTAAGACCAGACTTAAGGCTAGGCTCAAAAAGAAACATGGATTTAAGGTGCAGTATATATGACCCACGGTGTTGGCCCCACGGTAAAAGTGTGTTGTGCCTGTGACCAGAACTCCCTGTGAGGCCTCACCATCTGTTTTATACAGCTCTCCAGCTCTTCCCATGTATTATATGAGAGCAAGATTAGCCACCACATAGTCTACAAGTGGTGCGCATGGTGCCTCAACTAGACAACATGGAATGCTACAGAGGGCTGTATCTGACACTCTTTCTCCCAGTTAGGTGCCCCTGTGTTATGAAGATTCAGAGTCTGAAACAGATTAATGTGCTTTTGTTAAACATCTTTTTTTCTCTTAAAAAAACCTCCTTTTTTTCCCCTTCCCCAACAGCGGTTAGAACAGTGCATAGAAAGTCAGAGCTTTAAGATACTCTCCCTTCCCGTGTCTCGTTGCAATATATCACTGTGGGTGCTTCTCACATATGAAGAAGAGTAGATAAAAATGTACACTGGCTATTCTGCTTGTCAAAATTGAGCCCCTATATATCCAGGAATGAAAAATTCACTGGCTCAGAGAGAATGCATGGTGTAGACTGGATTTCTGGCCAGTTCCTGTCTCTCTTTACAACTCCAATTTATTAAGAAGGGGAAGGGGGCAAAGGAAGCTATACCATCTTTCTTCAACTGCTTCTACAATAAGAAAGGTTCCTTTAAAAGCTGGAAACTGACCTCAGTTCCTGTAGTTAAGGATATGTGTTTAAATTTTTGTGCACAAATCCTTTATGTTCTTTCTGTTGTAGAATTTATAGGGATGTAATCAAGATCTACTCTGTATGTAACGCCTACTGCTGTCAGTGATCATCTTCTTATTGGTATCTAAAACTGGATTTGGGCCTGTAGAAGTGTGGGGTTTGCTGATATAAGTTTCTCAATCTCTTTTTCAAAAGGCACTATTACAAAGAGAAAAATCCTGATTTCTTCAATTTTTTATAACCAAAATAGAATGGTGCAAATTAGCATCATATTTTTCCTAGATACTGAATTTGCCAAATCCTTAAAGAAAAAATATTTAATAGACTATATACATATAATTTTGTTACAAAACACATAAAAAACAACAGATGTTGGACCGAATGTTTAAACCATCAACTCTTTAATAACTCTAATCATGCTTTAATACCATTTTCTGGTTAGGAGTGGATGCAAAGTCCCAATAAATCACATATGTAGAATTTTATCATTTTTTTCTTTACACTGTAGCAGTCAGTCCCAAAAGATTTTATTCATGTTTAAAATGAAATTAAGATTTTATTTAGTTTCAAAATATTAAAAATATAGAAAACATTTCTAAACAGAGCAACTGAATGAATAAAAAAATTATTTAACAGACCATTTTCCATAAAAAAATACTATCAAATACTTTTACAGTCTTTGATAACAAGTTCGGAACTAAGTTCTGCTCTTATTTAAAGATGAGGTGGGGTTGCGTTAGTATCTCTCTTCGAAAAACTTGACGGTGTTACAAACACTGCAAATGTAACTATGCAGTACTTCTTCAGAATGTTTACTTCTCCCCAGCTGAGTTTGTCTTGAGGTGCTGCTGACTTTGTATTTCTGCTGAAGATAGTGTGCTAAGAAAATTAATAATTTTGTTACTGTATATTTCATGACCAAGGTCCTGTTCGTGTCCCTGTATTCCTTTCTACTTGGATACAAAGTGCTGGGAGATCTACCGGCAGTGTAAGGCAAATCTTAATTAATCCTTTATTTTTAAGTAAATATTCAGTAAAAGACACTTTCTGGTCTGCATTGAGCTTTTTCAATAACTAGCCAGATATTTAGAAAGTTGTGGTACTTTCAAGAGAAATTGCTAAGAAATCAAACTTCAAAACAGGGTTTAGCTCAACAGAGAATAGAAAATATCATCAGCTGTAGGTTTAATAACAATTGTTTGCGTATATGAGAATTACATTCCAAATATATGCAAAATTTCTTCTTAAAGAAAACACTACCATATTCATACAGTGGAAATTAGTTTACCGAGAACTTGGTTCAATAACACATGTGGTCTGTGGTCCAACAATTCTGACATGAACTGTGAATCATTCTTGAAAACTTACAAGTAGTACAGGCAAGCCATCAATTTTCAGACAAAAGAAGAATCTGTTTTTGCAGAAATCTGGTTTTACTACCCTTCAGCAGAACAGTACACAAAGTTTCAATAATAGAGGCAATTCAGGAATTATAAAGTTTTTGGTTTAGAGGCATTTTGCCTTTCCCAGAATCACCAAACAATTCCAGTTCAATATGAATTGCAAACATAAAAGCAGGTCTATAAATGTCTCCTGTGAGTATTTAATAAAATGGACACTTTTCAAAGTTGTCCAAGACATTGCAGTTGACAAGGAAATCAAGCAAGATTGCTTTGAATCTTATATTAAGCCAGTAGCAATAAACCAATACAATTTTACAGTGATTTTTCCTATGACTGCATTAAAATTATGTTGTAATTCCCGAGTGTCTGGATAAAATTACTTTTTTTTTACCATTCAATCACCAGTAAATTATCTAAGCAGATGGAAATACTTTAATCTCTTCTTATTGTGTTTGTCTCATGCTGCGTACAACATATGCTGAAATCAAAAGCTCAGCAGTCACACAAAATTTTGATATTTAAAGAAAAAAAAAATAGAGTCAAAGGCTATTCACTAGAACTTTGCTTCCCAAGAGCCCCAAAAGCCAGAGCATCCTCCTGTAGTCTTCATTTAAGAAATATTGAGTTTTATGTATTTGAGTCACAGGTTATTTTGAAATGTTTCCCAGCTGAAGAATCATTTATCTATTCCAATCATGCAGCAACAGCACCAGCATAAAGAAGATAAGTAAACCAAGAAACACTATAAAGATCTACCCAGAACCAATGACTCTACCCACCACCCAAAGAGGTGCTCTCCTTTGCATTACAGAAGTAGAGGAAGAAAAAACTCAGTAGATGTGATTCTATGTCTGTGTTTTCTTTTAAAGCAGGTTCAGATTAGCTGAAACAACAGCCTGTCTCCCAAGAAGAGGGTACCACTTCTCCTGCTGCTCTGTGAATTGCTGCACATGATGTGCCATCAAATGGCCAAAACAGGTAAGCACCTGAGTCTGCAACAGGCACACCAGAGTCTTTACCTCTCAAGAGTGGAAATTCACCCTTGTTCAAAAGAAAGCAAACAATGTCGGTGGATGACACCCTGCTTACACTGTTTGACTTATCATTTTCTTGGTGAATCCAGAAAAATAAGTTAGAAAGTGTGATCTTCTATAATTCACAGACTGGCATATATGCATCAGGGAAGTTTTCAACAGAAAGGTTTTTAAAAGAACATGTAAGCTTGTAGAAATTCAACAAGTTAAAATTTAGAAATTGAGTGGCTTGTTTTGTTTTGTTTTTTTTTTCAAAGTAATTTGCTAAAAATATCTTTCTGGTATAAAGAGGAAAGTTGTAGTGGAAAAAAAAATTATAAAGAAAGTGGATCCAGTTGAGCCAAGCTCTCACATGCAGGGGCATTTGAGCCTGTGCCTTGCACAGCCCACACTGCTTTATCTCTTGAATCCTTCTCTTGTTCTTCCTCCAGACCAGTGAATAAGCAATTATTCTCACACATGATCTTCTTCAGAAGACAATTCTGATGTATACTAGTAAATTTGTCTGGGGTGGCTTTAATGTTCACTCTGTCTGTACAAGAACTCTTGTGGAACAATCTGTCTCATACACAGAGCATTTGCTCTTTGCCATTTTCTGTGGTTCATTTTCGTCAGCTAAAGTGATAGATTAATGATGTATCAACACTCCCTCTGCAGGGACCTGACTGTGGGTTTTCTTCGTCCTAAGCTAGTGCCCTGGACAACAGACACTTCTGATCCTGTCAAGGTGGGGCAGAGGGGGAGTAGTGACAGAGAACAAAAGAAAGAGGTCAGTTTATGCTTTGAAGTAAAAGAAGGAAAGCATTTAAATCCCTGAAAATTCCTTAAGAATAAAAAAAATTATTTCATATTAGTTCAGGAAGTTAGCTGTGCAATGAATTACATACATAGCATTTGAATGAACACTTTTTCTTTATTAATATCTTATTATAATACAGTTGTACTTGAACATGACATATTATTCCAATAATGGTGGTTTTAGTTGCATACATTGTAAAGGTAATGTGATTTCATTTTACTTAGTACTTCTTTATTTAAGACATCAGAAGCTACCACTTACTGTCTCTAATTTCACATGACATAAGTGCATCTTTTATTTCACCACAGCCAGGGGTTACTTGCTATCTATCAATGCTTTCCCAATATGACAAGTCCTGCTGCAGGCTCTTGGCTTCTCAGTGCAGCCTGAAGATGCCAAGCATTCAGGTGAGCTCAGCTGTCATGAGTTTCCACCTTTTCTGCTCAAGTTTAAATTGTGTCACTTCTTTTATCATATTCATAAGATTTAAAGGAAACTTAGGGCAATGACATGATATATTTTCCTATGGGTATGTATGACATTTAAGTATGATTAAAGTTGTTCATAAATTTAATTCAATTTTTTTTTAATTTGAGTTTCATACACTCAGCCTGCAGAAGGTCTAATACAGCTATTTTCCTTTACCCACCTCTTCACTAATTCCAACTACTGTAGTAATGTCACCTCTAAACCAGGATAACGCAAGAAAAGAATATTTCTCAAAAACAACACTAAATAATTTATGATTTGGGTATGCGTGGTGATATTCCTCCAGGCACTTTCCACAACTGGAGTGTTAAAATTGACATCCAAGCTGGTGCTTGTACTAGTGATCATGTCCTACAGGTAAATAAGGCCAGTTTTGTTTCATGTCAGTATCATGCTAGAAAGTAATGCTACCTCGTGGTCCAGTCCTGGTGCACATCCCTCAGAGGTGGAGAGACCTCTTGGAGCATACCTGCTCTGTCCCATGGGCATTACTGTCATCCAGAATTTCTTATGAACAGGAGACAGACAGACTCTGTCTTTAGGGGTCTGCATCTAAGTTGTCCCACCCTCATGATGGGACAGTGCTCGCTGGTGTGACACCGCACTCCCACAGCCACACTGTCCTTGCAGGTCAGTTCTGCAGCTCTGCCCCTCACAGGTGAAGTGGGATGTCAAAACCTTCTTCCCATGATTTTTTTGCTGAGCATGAGCACATCCCTAATTTTTTACTTTTGGTGTGCACCATCAGTCTGCCATAGCTTTCATATTTATGTTCATGCAAGAACACCGATTGAACTGCCATCCTCATGCAGATGTAGGAGACGTTGCACTGACACTGCGTTGTACTGTTGCATTTTCTCTAGTATAGCTCAATCTTTGAGCTTCATAATCTTTCTGATGGGAACATAGTTGTGTGATATAAGCCATATTTGCCTCAAACATGTATTATTTAAGGTGAGAAGCAAAAGAGTGTTCTTGTACAAACTCCTGAATAACATGGTTTTAGAATTTCATCCTGTAATTTTGTCAGTGTTTTAAGCCATGACCTTTTAGGAGAATAATAGAAGCTTCTTTGTCCTAAGACTTCCAGAAAGTGTAGCCAGTTCTTATCCCCCAGAATTGGCATGGAAATATATATATGTTAACTCTTTTCTATTTTAGTATTCACTAGTGTTTTCCTAAGAATAAAATACACAACATATAATTAAAGCCTGCTGGAATTCTTCTACAGACCATGTCCTCAGTAAAACAAAGTAATCAAAGCTGTGGCACATTCAAAAAACTTGGTTTGCCCCAGAAAAAAAATTTGGTTAGTTTTCTCCAGGCAGCTAAAGTGTGAAAAAATATACTGTTCCACAGCAGGAAATCTGCTTAATAAACAGCCTCTCACCAGAATAAACTCTGTTTAAAATTGTTACTATTTTTATTTTATTATGCAAGAGGAATTACATGGAAAA
The DNA here is from genome assembly GCA_013399875.1 of Gymnorhina tibicen. Classification (NCBI taxonomy): domain Eukaryota; kingdom Metazoa; phylum Chordata; class Aves; order Passeriformes; family Artamidae; genus Gymnorhina; species Gymnorhina tibicen. The sequence continues at coordinate 882,591 of VXAZ01006908.1, forward strand.
GGAAAAAAGACCTTGGATGGGTTGGCCTGAGTTAATATGAATATTTTGTTTAAAAAGTTTAATGACCTGGTTTGTTAGGCTTTTCTTGCAGAATACCAAAACGTAGTAGCTAGTGTTCTTATATTTGTTTTCTCCTGTTTATTTCTTTTTGTGTATAACTAAATTTGAACTGCCCACACTACATTACACTGTATTTCCTTAGTGATTTGAAGCCTGGTGACTGGAGCAGAATGAATAATATTTGACTGACTAAAAGCGAGGAATATTCTAACCCCTAATTATTAATCATTTACAAAGTAAGCACCATGTTAAAAAATTTCATTAAGTGCAGGCTGCTTGGTCTGGGCAGTGGCATTTGCCTTTCACAAACATGTAGAGTCACTTGGGGCAAATCAGCATTTGTCTCTCTTCCCTTACGCACTGCTGCTGTCTCAGTTAAGGAGTGCAATCTCCAGCCAAAGCCATTTCACTTTTTATTTTTGAAGGCATGTCTGTAGTGGTACATACTCTAACCTGGAGGTCAGAGATAACACAAAGAACAGTGATATTTATTTTACGAAAGGTGACTGAAACAGTGTCTAATGCATGCATGAAGTGCAGGCATGAACTCTAAATCCTTGTGTAAATGTATATACACTAAATGAGGACTGCTACTTCTGATCCTGGCAAAGGGCATCTTTCAGATATCCCATGTATAACATAGGCTTCCAGCCAGCTGGTTGCCTAGTAGGCTGGAAAATACACCAGCATATAGCTGGAGCTAGTCTAAAAAGTGCTGAAAATATTTTACAAGGCAAATACAGTCATTTTCATATGAGCTTTCCTTTAAAAAAGTAAATTAGAAGAGAACTAGATCCGAACAAAAACTGGACAGACATGAACAAGAAGGATTAGCATAGCTAAAAACCTCTCCAAACTCCTGTAAAACTAAAATAACTTAGTACATTATCTAGTGGATCTCTTTTATATGAAAAACAGATGGGAGAAGGAAGTAGAAGAAAAGTCATGCTGCAGAGCACTCAAAAAAAATAACGATACAAAATATCATTTAATGAGGTAAAAAATGTCGTCAGTTGGCACTTCTTCTAGCACTCACATCCGCTGTATAGAAATTTTCAAGGAAATGCTCTGTTCTCCTGCCTAGTAACTGGCTTCCTAATTCTTCTGTAGAAATCATACTGGGACTTGTAACTTCACTCAGACTGCATAGAAGTTGAAGTCCAATGTCTGTGCCTTTAACAAAAGGGCCAAACTAGCATTAGGACTGGCTATGCAGTCTTAGATTTATCATTTGTTTTATTATTTTGAGACATTAAGGATCTGAGTGGGATGCCATGTTTTGAGAAAAAGAAGGCTCTTTTTCTTTTTTTCTTTTTCTCTTTTTTCTTTTTCTCCTTTTTCTTTTTCTTTTTCTTTTTCTTTTTCTTTTTCTTTTTTTTTTTCTTTTTCTTTTTTTTTTCTTTTTTCTTTTTTTTTCCCCAGGAGCTAGAGCTTCTAAACATTAAAGAGCAGTTCAAACAAATAAGAAAACAAAAAACCTCTGTATGTGAGTGACAGTGCCAAGGTCTTCTGCTCATCTAGAAATAGCTAATGAGATGTTACAGAAAATAAGTGCTGTTCTGATTTTCTGGTTTTAGTGATAAAACCCAGATGCTTTAGAAACAATGCAAAGGATGCACAATAGGAATTATTTCTTCCAGAAAGATTTCCTTTTGATCTTTTACATAAAAGAGATTGATTTAAACCTGATTTCAAAGCTTTTGCAATATTCTTTATTTTAGTATTAATTATAACAGCTCTAGCTTTTCTTGGGATGTGTATAAATGACAAACTCTTAAATTTGGTGGGGAGATAATCTAAGACATGTTCTGTTACACAAAGTTGGTGAAAAAATTATTTGCTACTTACATGGAAGAGAAATAAAAGATGTTGTGCGCTAAGGACAAATATTAATTGAATTTATCAAGGCCTATTCAGGCTAATTTGTAAAGATTGGGCCATTAAAAAGCAAAAATGGAGATGGCACATAACGGTATAAATCATAATTACATACAATGATTTGCATTGCTGCAACTAATGCAGGGTCTTTATTTTGAAGAAGACTAGTTTTAAGTTGTTTAACTAGTAGACAAATTGTTTTTAAAGACAGGGCTTAAATTGTTAATGTACTCATGATCACTAATTTCTAAAAAATTATAGTGAGAAATAAAATCATTCCTGTTTAGGGTGTTTCCCTAATCACTCTGCACATTTATTGACAAGTACCGTGAAACCTATCACTCAAAGAATAAGATTGAAAAAACCCAAACAAACCAAAAACCTAAAAATGAACAAACGAAAGCTGCTAAAATTCCTTGCATGAACCTTCTTAGTCAACTGTATTTCCAGAAATTTATTCTTGCTTCCCAAGCAAATCCAGTCAAGTAATATATCTATACTTGGCATGTTCCATTGGGTAAAGAAAAATCTAGGAATGTAAGTGTTTAATTAAGGTCATGAACTAGGCTTTGAGAATATTTGACTTTTGTTTCATTAGAAGAAAAAAAAAAAGAAAAAAGACCTGAAAGATATTATTTTAATATGTTGCTTTTGAAATGTCCTTTTATTCCAGCAGAGGTAAAAGCTGTAAAACTGTATTCAACTCTGTCCTAACTGAAATATTTAACTAAGAAAGAACTGTTTTTCCTGTTCCCTCTTTCACTTCCCAGCTCTCAGCAGAGGCTCAGCTATAGCACCAAGTTTTATCATGTGTATTTGTTTCCTAGTAATGGTTACAGGAAAGGACAGATCATAGGAAGGAAGGTGGGAAGAAGTGATTTTTTAAGTATTTCATCTGACCCTCAAGTGTCACAAGTACTCACACGTAATCTGTGACTTTCTCTTTCCTTTGGTCTAGGAAAAAAATAAGAAAGGTACTATTCTCATTTGTCACCATGTGCTTATATCCCACTGATGTCAGCAAGGCCAGAGGATAAATTGTAGCCTTAAGGAAGCTGAATGGTGACAGACATTTCTGGGATCATCTGGGTATTTGCTATACTATGAAAAACCAGTCAAGTTTCCCTTCAGATATTGTCTGTCTCCTGTCGTTCTTCTAACATCCATAGGGCCTGAAGGCTGAGAGCTGAGCGTCCCTTATAAAGGGCAACCTCAGCCAGCTCCTCTTGACAGGATTTTGATGCAGAACAGCAACAGCAAGTCAGGCTGGGGAGATCTTCTACATCTGTTTTGAGCAATTAATCCTCTAGAGGTAACTCCACTCACATGAAACTAATTTTGCAGTGTTTTAGCTAGAATGTGATTGAGTGAGCAGACTGGAAATTGAAGAAACTTGGTATTTATTTTGTGAAAACAAATGAAGAGGCCATTAACCTTCCAATAGAAATGATTACTATATAGGTTTTAAAATAATAGTCTTTTCTTTTCCCAGGCTTGAGAGCTGTGCAACAGCTTTGGTGACAATCAAGATGATGCTACTTGTCAACACTAAGCCAAAACAGATTATTGTGATGAGGGAATCAGAACTCTCCAAACACGATCATGAAATCTGACCCCATAGGCTCCTGCAGCCTCTCTTGTTATCAATCAGCTGTAGGTTAAATTCTCTCAGAGAAGAAAGTAATCAAACTTTATTTCAGAGTGTATTAAGATAATTTCCTAGACCTTACTGAAATAAATGAATGACTCTCTTACAAATTAGTGTCTGTTTGGACTTGAATAAAGAGTGTTGAAGTCCTTGTATTCCTTGAATATCTGAGATCACAAAAAAGTCAAATCTATTGCTAAATTCTCAGATTCACATAAATTCATCATATTGTATATGCATACACTTTATAATCCCACTGCCAGTGTACAGATATGAATGACAGATTTAGTCTAGAGATATTTGGTTTTGTGCATAGATACAGACACTTAACAACACAAATTTTTCTGCTTCTCCTGAAAGTGCTTGTCTTACTTCCTGGCTGTGTACAAGGAGATTCCCAGGGTAGACACTATTTAGCCTCAACTCAGTGTGAAAGAATCCCATTAGCAGCTTGGTCACCTGCAATTTCTGAGGCCAAACTGTTTTGGAAACATTCATTTCTTCTGTGATAAACATAAATTCAACCTCCTTCTGGTGTTCCCCCCAGAAAACAACTTTAGGATGGTCTCCATTCATTTATTTGGAGAAGTTTTGTAGCACTGAGTGCAGATAAACCTGCTGGGGATAGGTGCTTTGTAAACTTTCTAACACATTGCCTAAGCAATAAACACAGCTCTTCCTCTTAAGCCTCCATCCTCCTTTACTTTAATATTGAAAATAATTTTTATGTTTTAAAAAATTGCTTAGGCAAATGTAAACTTGCCATCCAAACTTATATTTAACTCAGAGATAAATTTAACCTACTGCTTCCAAATTTCAGGTTAACCATAGAATCATAGAATGTTTTGGGTTGGAAGGGACTTTAAAAATCATCTCATTCCAACCCTGCTGCCATGGGCAGGGACACCTTCCACTAGACCAGGTTGCTCAAAGCCCCATCCAATGTAGACTTGAGCACTAAAAGAAATGGCATCATCCCCAGCTTCTCTGGGAAACTTGTTCCAGTGCCTTACCAGCCTCACAGTAAAGAAAATATTTAATTAAATTACAGTTTAAAATTAAATTAGTATTTTAAGAACTGAGTTTGTATCCTCTCATAATAAGGAAATTTTGACTGGTGTGCAGAGATATATGGATGAGCTCATTTGAAAGGTAAAACCATATAAATAATTATTGCTAATTCTCAAAAATTTTTCATGTAATAAAGAGATCTATATGAGCATTTTTGGGTTTTTTTCTAGCTGAAACACTCAGGGACTTGTAATTCATTGAATTTTAGAAATAACAGGATCTCTTCTTCTAAGCAGATATGTGTCTTGAGCCCACTTTGCCTGTGGAGCTCTTTTATGGCTAAATCTGATAGGAATTTGCTTCCACAGTTATCTTTAGGATATCAGACAATCTTTTTTTTCAGCCCTCAAATCCAGGTAGATCTTCAAGTCAGGGATAAGCTTTTATTATTTACAGAATGAAGTGACCTAATTCCCAAAGAGCTTTTGCAGTTTTGAAAACTTTTAAGAGATACTATATTCTGGTGAGAGTGCTCTAGATATACAGAAACGTAGCAAACATTTAGAAAATGCTTTGCTTGCCAGCAGATTAACTGTTCTGACTGATGTTAAAAAAGAAGAGAACTATTGCTATCATTGTCATAAACTGGTGGTCCTTTCCCCTACACCTGAAAGACCAGGCAGAAGGTCTGAGCTTAAGAAAGTTTGGATGGATCTGCTCTCGCATAGGCCTTGGACTGCTACAGCCATTGCTTGGGGCTGAATTACTTAACTTGAAGCAAGCACAACCAGGATGATTTCTGTGGGATATTTAGTCATAAAAAATTAGTTGTTGTGAAAATCTACTTTCATTTAGAGAACACCATTGTTGGAAAGGGACTCCAGGAAGAAAAATCCATCTTAAAAATATGCAGATATGGTGAAAAGTGAAGGAACACACTGAAAACACAGAATTAAGAAACACATAATCAATGCCAAACACTGATAAGTAGGTTACTATGCTATCTAAAGAACTATTTTTATGTTTTACAGTTTTCCCCACTTGGAGCACATCATCTCACTGCATGCTAGCTCACACCAATTATTATCATGCAGTGAACTGTGTGTCTTTTTGTATCAATGGACCGTAAGTTCTCATAAAAAATTAAAGTGTGTTGAGCTCTCAAAAAATAAAATATAATGAAAAAAGATGAATTGGACAAAATCCAGCTTGGAGATTTATTCCATTTTTAATGTGAAAAAAGTGTATGTATTTTATGATCCCTCTGGGTACAACAGTTCTTAAACCTTGTGAATTTTAATATGAGTATATGAATCCAAACAGATTTGAATCAGATTTATGAACAATGTACCCTTAAAATTATTGTCTACACATAGCAAAAATAAAAGCCCATCTCATCACTAGTTTCTTCTCACCCTGATCTTTCCCTTTAAATCTTATAAACCTGATAAAAGAAGCAAGGGGGATGTGGATGTCACAAGTTTAAACTGTTTTTCTAACATCGGGTCAGTAAGGTTTCGTATATTTTCAGAAAATTTTATGATTTACAGTTCTCACATTCCAGTCTGGTTATGACTATAGCAAGGTCCCAGCGACTGTCACATCCATGAGTCACATTATTAATCCACTACCAGACTCTGTTTGAACTGCTACACTTGTAAAGAAGCCAGCATGAAACTCTTGGTTTTTGCAGGCTGTCTGGTAGATCCTCAGTGAGTAAAAACCAAAATTTCGTGGACCTCAATACAATTCCAGCCAAACACAGCCACTGATAGTCCCTTGGTACTTATCTCAACTGCTATTGACTTATTAGGTGTCTAAATAGCAGTAGCATGCAGGAATCAGAGGCACAGAACATGTATTTTGTAAAAATGCCAGAAAAATATTTGGAGATGACAGTGACAACAGAATATCTCTAGTGCATTGTGGCGATAAATCTTACAGAACGTACTACATTCCATAATATATTTTAATGATCAGTTTTTTGTATTTGTCATATTACCTTCTGTACCATCCAGCAACTGGTTTTAATAAAAATTTTACTCATGACAGCATGCATCTAGAGGCACACAATCTGATTACATTCCTCTCATGCTGAAATCTTTAGTGGGCAGCTCACAGGCACAAATAGTAGTTTAATAATGGACAAGAATGACGCTAAAACACGTGAACAGCACAACTGTATTACAAATATATTTTAAATTTTGGTCTTTTTTTCTCAATAGATTACTGAAGACTGATTCATGGACCGAGTAATTTTGCATGGCATTAAGAAATAGCGCCACAATTATTTCTCTGCATAAGGAGAGTTCTGACTTGAAATCAGTATCGGAAACAATAAATGCTGTCATAAAAATCAAGGACTGTGAGAAAGTCATGCGAAAAAATTAAACACAGCATATCACCAATTTAGGAACTGCTGGTTTCCTTTTCTGTTGTGGAAAAAGTGTTAAAGAAAGGATTTTGAGGGAAATAACACAACAGCTATGTGACTGTTAAATGAAATGAAGGGCAAGATGGGGAAAAACATCAAAAGTCACATGCTTCAAAACTCACAAAGTTTGAAAAATGGGTGGTGAAAAGCAGTAATAAGACTGGAGATGAAGCTGGTGCTTCAATATGAATGATGAGATGACAAGACTACCTTTAAAATGAAGGCAAGTTACTGTGGCAACTCCTGTGGCAAGGGAGGTCACAAGTACGGCAAAATGGATGTGGCAGTGCAAGAGCTCTCACATCTGGTTTGGTGTGCAAGACTACATTTGCCCAGGCCCAGCAAAGGATATTTATAATAGAAGTGCAAGATGATGAAAGTCTGGACAAAACCTTTAGCTGAAGATGGGTAAGAAAGGGTGATATCCTAGATTTCTAGTTGTATGGGAGGAACATGACCACACTGATATTGGTCAGATGAGGTGATCTGGTGTGCAGGTGACTTATGGCTATGACCAGGCAGATCATCACCCTGACTGCCAATATGGTTGAGGAAAGGCAGCATGGAACATATGAAATTGGCAAAAATAGGATCAAGCAAAAGAAGGAACAACTACAATTTGTACATTCAGAGTATGCAGCTCAACTTCTATTTGAAGAAAAAAAAATATAAAAAATACAGACAGAACAAAATTGTAGTATCATTAAGGTTGGAAAAGATCTATAAGACCATCAAGTCCAATCATAAGCTCAACACTGTCAAATCCACCACTGAACCAAAGACTACTGAAAATAAATAATAAGGAAAAGAGTGGGCAAGGAAATGGATTCTCATCTCAGAAGACTGAAAAGACCAAGGTCCCTCAAAGACAAGGAAGACTAGAGAGGAAAATGAATGAGAAACATCTGCACTTATAGAGGAGGAGAAGGAGCAAGAGTGAGGTGAATGCCTGTACGCAAAAATTGCTTTATCTTCTCTGCTTTCAGATATAGGCAGTTAATGATGGGAGTGGGAGGCTCGAGGTGACTTAAATAAAATTGCAAATGAGTTTAGGGTGTCCTGCTTGATTTTAGAGTTAAAGTACTCAAAATCCAATGGAGGTTAACTGAGGCTGTTTGCATTCAGATATGATTCTTACCATTTGATTTGCAAGGCATATGTCCACATTTGAGCTGATTACCCTGTGCTCCTTTTGCAGTAAATGAAGAGAAATTCCTATCTGTAGGAAAAAACTTCGGCTGGTTTGACCCCCACATTTGGATGAGTTGGGTTTTTATTCTATTTCTTTCCAGTCACTGCAAAAGGAACGCTGGGCAATTAGTTCCAACTTTAATGTCTGTCATAGGGCTCTATATTGTCTGCTTTTGGTCAACAGAATTACATGTTTCAACAGATATTTTATAATTATTTGTGACGGTTTAGGCCAAATTCAGGGAAACGTCCAAAAGGAACGTCTCCTCAAAGGAAGGCAGGTTACAAACCACCCCTTCCCCCACTTGGGTTCGGGAAAAACAAATTTTCCTCAGAGGAAAGTGAAGGAGAAAATAAAACTATTTATTTAACAAACACACAGGAAAANTCTTTGGTCCAAAATGCTCTAAAATGATTTGAGATTTGTTTTGAAATTTTTGAACAAGTCATGTGGACTGAAACCATAAGAATCCACTGGCAGTATGAATTATGTCCCTTTACTTATAAAATGCTCCAGTCCTGGGGATATTTACTGCAGCATTGATTTAGGTGCAGAGACTCTTTTAGCTCTAACGGTCACCTTTGAATCTGGTCATTCTGCAAAATCACAGGGAATCAGGGAAATATCTGTCACCATGCTAGACAGTAGTAAACAGAAATTTTATGGTAAAAGACAGGTTATTTGATTTTACTTATATATTTTTTCTACAACTGAAGGTCACAGTTGTCATGTGTGTGCCCTTTCATATGTCAACGTACATATATATATATATATATTTACATTTAAATACATGTTTAAATGCTGTTTATATTAAGGCTGTTTCTCTATTCCAGTAGTGATAGTACAACCAAAAACTCCCTTGATAATATCCACTCTAACATCTGCTTACCTTTTCATACATACTCATTTGGGACAAAGTTCTTTGAACCTATTCACCTCTTTAACTATTTTAATCAGCTCAGAGAATACAGAAAAGGCGAATTTCATGCAAGATACTTTGACTGGAGAAAAATTAGATAAGCATGAATTATGAGAGTTTTAAAAATAGCAGTATAATCCACCCTCCCTCTGGTGTGTATTTCTCCCTCTATATGGGTCCAAACTCAGTTTTTAAAAGGCAGTTTAGGAAAGTAGATACTCATGTTCCAAATCTGTACTTGTGCTGCACCAGTTACCCACTGTGAAGGATGTCTCAGCATGGATGTTTGCATTAGAACAACATACTTGTGCAATTTACTTCCTTTTATGAAGCCTGGAGTCGCTCTAAGAATCCTTTAGCTTGTGACCTGGAAGAAACGTGAAGCTATTGCAGTAGCTTTGGGTTGCCAGACTAGCAGGTTACTGCCAGGCATCACTGACTCTGCCCTGCAATATTGTCTCAAGCTGTTTGCATTGGCTCTGTGATGCAGGGCGAGCTGTCATTTGGCCATTTCCACCAGTTTTTCTTAACCAAAGACGCAGTCTAACCCTCAGCTCACAGCGTCTACAAAGCACTGCTGTTTTCTATTTAGGGGTGAGGGAGAGAGTTGAAAGCTTGGCCTGGTATTCTTCACTCTTCACTATGCAGAAGCACTTCACATCGTTAGCGCAGTATCTGCCAGCACACTGGCACACTGCACGGGAATGCTCCTTGCTTCCAAAAATAACAAAGCAAGAACAAGGGAAAAGCCTCTATTTTATACAAAATAAAGCAAGTTTTAATCTGTAATATGTACTCCTAAGTGAACCCACAGAAGAATTTTCTTATGTCTCTAAAAGCAAAGAAAAAATTAGAAATTATAGAAATACAGGATATAGGAAAACTTGAAAGGGACCACGGGTGGTCCTTAGTAGTTAGATACCACAGGATTACTAAGTCAGAGAGCAAAGCTCTGACACAGGAACCAAACCTCTATGGCAGAGAAGAACTTTATAAAAGCCATTGAAGTGGGGGATTGCAAGGAGGACATTTGCAAAGCCACGACTTCAAACTCAAGACCAGTAGTAAAAGACCAAAAGCTGCAACTATGTCAAAGAAAAATCAGAAGAGATTCAAGGCATCTTCCTTTTTCAAAATACAACTCAGATCATCCAACAGTTCCTACTGACATAATCACAGGGATAAAATATTCCCCTGGAACTTGATTCTAACTTAATACAGAGTCACTTAATACAGAGTGCTTCAACAGGACATATGAATAGGCACCAGTAATAGATTGATTTACGAGAAGAACAAGAGTAATATCTACCCAAATCTTTAATGTGCTACTGGTGCTATTTCTATGATTACTTTTCACTTAACTTCCTCTCAAGCTCTTTTAATTTGTTGGTTTGGGGTTTTTTCTAAGAAAATATTAGACTCACAAAACCAGAAAAAAATTAGTTGGAGAGAATTGCAGAGGTTTGTAATCCAGCCTCTTACTTAGAGGATAGATAAATTCAAGGTTAGATTAAAAAAAACTTGGTTTGAAAGTTTCTGAGGACAGAGCTTCAACAAGGTCTCTTGCCTGTGTATTTGGCTTCACATGTGCTTTTGTTGAAACTCCCACCGTTTCCCCTGGTCAATCATTTTATCTTGCCAAAGTGCCTTTCCTCTGAAGGGCAGCCCTTCCCTGCTGGGTTTGACACTACCCCACAGGATGGCACTTGTGAAAGAGGTGAGGCTATGTTCCTGTCCCATTCTCCAGGTTTTCAGTCGATAAATTAAACAGTACAGGCACTGTTTAATTTAGGAACATTATCTGTAGCTCAGCACCAGTCAGATTTTAAACGGCAGCTTGTTGTTTTATATTAACAGACTCAACTCTGAAATTATGCGCAGCTGAAGTGAGAGATTTCAGGGAATTTACATAATCCCAAATCCAGCAACCCAAGCAATTTTTCACCTAACCTGCTGTCCGACTATCTAGTCCATATCCTTCTTGGCCATAATCTGACTACAAGGTTGTTTTGTGATACCCTATCAAAAACCTTACTGAAGTCTGTCTCTTCTTGCTTCTTTATTACCCCCAAGCTCTTAGAGATGTTCTCGTTTTTGTTTCCTTTAGTGTATGCTCATACTGTGTGTGCTTTCAGGCATATTTATACTTCTCAGAATTCAGAAATAGTTTCAGAGTATGTGCAAAGTCTATAGTGATGAATGCACCTACATCACCAAAACTCCGATATGAGCACTACAGGTACTAGAGAAAGAATAAAGCAGAACTATTCCAAGGACACTGAGGCCTGCATGTCTAAAGCTTAGATAGACAATGCTTCCAAAATAACCCTGCCTTCATCCTCTCTTCACTCAGGGTGTGCCAAAAGATATTTCTTCTTTACTTTTTGCTATGTAGCTGCCCAAAAGACTCACAGATTCTTGCTTCAGTCTTTGGTTGGACACTTTTGTTTTAAACAAGCTAGTCAGCATTGTTTTCTAAGCAGAGCATCAACAAGAAGTTTAATGAGAAAGCCAAAAAAACCCCCAAACTTAAAAACATGACCAAAGCA
>VXAZ01006908.1:895633-983941 GCA_013399875.1 Gymnorhina tibicen
TAGGAGAAAGAGCAGAAGTTGCTGAGCATCCAGTCCAGGAGAATGTATTCAGATGAGCCGTGTCTCTGAATTTGTACCTCACCTGACATGGAAGAAGCATCATTTATAGAAACTGTCAGTTAAAACCAGGAGACGTAATGCAGTAAAAATTAACTCTTATGATACCATCAGCATATCCTCCAAATTAGACGTCAGTGCTGTGGCATGATGAAAGTTAGTTTCACAGACAGATAAGAAAGGCTAGTGGGACATCCCTTTGTGCTTTAGGAGAGTAGGAAAAATGCAGCATGGCAGAATGAGGGGAAGTTCTGATTCTTGACAGAAGTGTGAAGCATGTGTTGTGTATGGAAGGAGTGAAAGCTCAGTGGAGCTCTGAATCCTCTCAACAACAGCCCAGACACTCTGTGAAATAAAAATCCAGACATCAGTCTGGCTGAAAGCATTGAAAGTAAGCTAAAAACATATGTGATTACTTGTGTAGGTGACAAGAGAAACTGGAATATAAAGCACTCTAGAGAGTCAATAAACCTGTCTTACAAACTTCCCTTTGTCCTCAGTAAAAAAACTCCAACAAACAAACCTCTCAAAATCTTCCAAAAACTTAGCCTCAAGTGTAACTAAACATAAATGTCAAATATTTTAGAAAACATAAGGTTAGTAAGGTTTTCTGACTACAAAAAGACTACATATTCAAAATATGCAGCAAATATTCCCAGCTCTGCAAAATAACTGTGCTTTCTGTCTGCTTCTGCAGTTAGAACGTTAGAGACTTTATGGTGCATCACTAATATGTGTTCTGCAAACTGTGCCACAGGGTTGGGATGACCAGTGGCAACTGTGAGATTTAGCTTCTGAGTCTTGAACAGAGTGCTTTCCTACATGATCTTGGAAGGCTGAAACACCAGAGTAATCCTTTGTCACCATAAACATCCTAATAGCAGATACAGATAAGATTTGTATTGCATGAAAACAGTTTACTACTATCTGTCCAACCTTTTCCCCCTTTTTTTTTTCTCCACAGCTTTCAATAGAAAAAGCTGTAAAAGGGAAGGGAAAAGAATAAGATTGAGTTTTTCATACTGTTGACAAGTATCCTTAGTAAGGAGTGTCATGATGTGCTGTTGAGTAGTATCTGTGATAATTACAGTGAAAATAAATGGATGGTTTTAAAGAAGCAGCTGATAGTGTTTTCATCATAATTGCCATGAGTATCTTTTTAAAGGGAGATGATGTAAACATTTCATGTTCACTAAAATACAGTGATGCAGTGACTTACAAGCCAGCATGAGATACTTTCCACAAGTAATAATGCATTTCAAGTTCAAAAGAAGTTCTTTCACTTTCTGTAACATAGAAAGGTCCTTGATGATCCCAGAACAAATCTCAGAAAGATCTAGGAGGTTTTAAGACAGAACCCAGAAATGCTGCAAAAACTTCACTCTAGTAAAGAAGGAGAAGGAGAAACTTGGTGTGTGTTACCCTATAACCAAGGCTGTCATCCCTGCAAGAGGAGCTGGACTAGGAACACCTTAAAATGTAAATTAACTACTTTTAGCTATGCTAATTGACGCTTCTCCACACATAAAGCAACAACCACCTCTTGACACAAACCTTCTTTTCAAACTAAGGACTAGGTTTTGCTAAAAGAGGGTATCTTGAAAAATTGATGCACAAACCCACGGTGTTGTTAGTCATTCCTCTACAGATGTCCAGAACTTGCCACATCATAGATAATGTGTCTCACCTGACACTGAGGCAAAGCTCGTCTGACAGATTGAGGGCAGTCAGAGGGCAGCAAAGGTAATTACATAGATAGGCAATTACAAAAGAAATGAAGGAATAAAACCAACCTTATGATGCATAGATCCTCAAACAACAACAGAGTGCTAGAAGCTAAGGAATATATTAGAACAGTTAGAAAAGTAAATCATGCCAGCTTTTGCCTCAGAAGTTTACAAAAGATTTGTTCTGCCTTCATGGTGATATTCTTCAGGTGTTTCTTGTGCTAAATACTTAGTTCCAGAAATTTAACTGGCTGCTTCAAACTACCATACCCAATCTTCTGAGGCTTTTCCTGCTGTATGAGTTAGTTTGCATGCCATGCTGTGAAAGCTCTGTTGTAATCACAAACCATTTTTTCCAGAGAAGGGAATCTGGCAATGCACAAACATTAGATCTCAGAGAGTACTCTGCAGAGCTGTGAGAGATTCCATGCACCAATTATGTAGCAGCACATACATGGGAGAGGAGAAATAATCTCATTTGATTCCATAGATTCAATTCACTTTTAACACTGCTTTGTGTGTTCAGGTCTAGTGCAGATGAGAAATACCAGGTGTTATGCTCTTCCAAATATTGTGTGCTGGATAACACCCAGTCTAAGGTGGCTTTAATTGTGAAAATGGTGTCACACTTCTTCTCCAATCTGATGTGAAAGCCATAAAATCATAGAACCATAGAATATGCCGAGTCAGAAGGGATCCATCAGAATGGAACCCTGTGCATGACAGTCCAAGAATCACACCATGGGCCTGAGAGCATTGTTCACATGCTTCTTGGACTCTGTAAGTCTTGGTGCTGTGACTGGGGAGCCTGTTCCAGTGCTCAGTCACCTGGGTCAAAAACCTTTTCCTGATAGCTGATCTAAACCACCCCTGACTCAGCTCCTTGACATTCCCTCGAGTCCTGTCTCTGGTCATGAGAGTGAACAGATGAATACCTTCCTCTCAACTGCCTCTCATGAGGATGTTGAAAACCACAATGAGGTCTCCCTTTAGTCTTCTCTTTTCTCAGACTGAACAAATTGAGTGACCTCAGCTGCTACTCGTAAGGATTCCCCTCCAGACCCTTCACCATCCTCGTGGCCTCCTTTGCACACTGTCTAATGGCTTAATGTCTTTTTTATATTGTGGTGCCCAGAACTGCCCCCAGCACTTGAGATGAGGCCACCCCAGTGCAGAGCACAGAGGGACAATCCCCTCCCTTGCTGGGCTGGTGATGCTGTGCCTGATGCCCCCCAGGACAGGGTTGGCCCTCCTGGCTGCCAGGACACTGCTGGCTCATAGTCACCTTTCCACTGACCAGGACCCCCAGGTACCTTTCCACAGCTGCTCTCCAGCCTCTTGTTCCCCAGTCTATGCACAGAGCCAGGGTTACCACATAGCAGGTGCAGAATTCAGCACTTTCCCTGGTTGAACTTCATATGGTTGGTGATTGCCCATCTCTCTAATTTGTTGAGGTGTCTCTTCAGGACCTCTCTGCCCTCAAGGGAGTCGAGAGCTCCTCCCAGTGTAGTGACACTGGCAAACTTCCTTAGTATTCCTCTGAGTCATGTGCCCAAGTTGTTAATGAAAATATTGAAGAGAACTGGGCTGAGGATTGAGCCCTGCAGAGCCCCACTAGTGACAGATCACCAGCCTGTAAGCAAGTCCTTATATAGTTCTTTATTAGGTGGATTTACACTATATTTTATTTCAAATTAAGCAGCTAAGGCATAAATGATGATAACTACGAATGCAGTTGAGTTTTCAGGTGAAAACTAATCCAGAAATCAAGGTAATCTACTTTGTATTTACAAAGCTCCAAATAAATTGCTAGATCCCTACTGAGAACTTCAAAATAATTGCCAGTACTGATGCTAAAATATTCTGGCAAGCAGAGAGCTAGTATTTGGTATTATTAAGTGCTACTGAAAGCGGAAAAAGTTGTAGGAATTCTTTCAAGAATGGGGTCTTATCTTTCCCCAGATTGTATCTATAATCTTGCAGATAGTATGCCAGGTTTCTTTCTGATGGTTACTAAAAACTGCTGGAAGCTCAGAAAAAGCCTGATTTTTTCACTTAAAAAGTACTGGCGAGTTCCAACTGACCTCAAGCCCTGTGCTGACATAATACAGCTTGTAGTTAACTGTCAAATTTTTTAGAGACTTGTATATATTTTTAAAATGTGTTTTATGGCCTAAGTGGCTAAATATACAGATTTTTATAGGAATATATGTGTGTATAGCCTGGTTAGTCTATTACAGAATATATTGAACTGAAATTTTATGCTCATATATTGACTTAGAAATGCATCCAAATTTTTCTTCAGCCATTACCTCCTCCAGATGTTATTTTCTCTGACATTTTAAAATACATGTATAAGCCATTTCTAAGCTTTCCCTCCATACAGTATATTTGAACTCTTTTTAATTAAAGAATTTTAAATAATTGATGTTTAAAAAAATCTGTGTTTCCTGGATTGAGGCAAAAGTTTTGAAAATCTTATCTGGGATAAATTTTATTGAAAGTTGGCATGACAATAAAGTGAGTTTCTAAAATTGTTTACTGTGGTGGGTTTGGATAGAATCATTGTCATTCTCCTTTATTCTTCTGGATTTTTGCTAAACAAGTTAATTTTCTAGGGAGCTAAAATAACTATAAGACCCCATCCTCTCTTAGCACCCTATTTTCCCTCACGTATATCTCTAGCCTCACAGACAGAACTTCCAGTGCTTTTATTCTAAACTTAGCTTTTCAGATATTATTTTCTCAAAGTTACCAAGGACTACTGAAATCAATAAAATAATCCTGTCCACACTATGGATACCAAACCAAGTTGGTTGGTTGGTGGTTTTGGGAGTTATTTTGGTTTGTTCTTTTTTTTTTTTTAAATTTAAACACAATGTATATGTTAGTATGAGAACAGATAAAGGGCAGACTGGCTCCAGACAGAGCTGGGCAGGGCAAAAACAGTGGCATTTCTGTGTTGGCTCCACATCAGCAGCATTGGCCGTAGCAGGCAGGAGATCAGGGAGACTTGATGTCCTGGAGTGAATATCTCAGAAGTCAGAACTCTCTGTACTGGTGCCCAAACCAGGAAGATTTCATCCTGAGTGTGGTATCACTCCAGTATGGTTCCCATGGCTCCAGCATCACAACTCGCTTAAGTTAATCAAAGTCAGCCAAAGGGAAATTCCCCCCTTTCCCTCCCCTGTGCCAGCACGAGCACTTGTATGGCTGGGTGGCGAGCCAAGGCACTTCTAGATAGACAGAGACTGTTTAGATCAGGGAAACAACCCATGGGGAAAAAAAATTTAAAAAAATAGAAAAAGATGGGTTTTCTGCATTTCAGCTCTGCTTCCACAGCAGAGGTAGAGGCAAAAGAAGGGATCAGACTATGGTCAACTTAGAAACAAGCTTTTGTTTATCAGAGCTCATGCGTGGAGAACAATGTTGTCTCTTAATTTTCATTGTGAAGAGAAAAGCTGCCTCCAGGCTTCACATGCATTACGTGCTTTCCTTTCTCCTACTATCGACTATATGTGGCCTGTATCTGGAGACTTTCTAGGTAGAATTCAACACTGGAATGACCAGAAGAAAAACAAAGTGAGGTTGCTTTTACTGAGGCATTTAGGAAAAGAGTGAGAGCAGTCAGAAGCCAAGAGCTTGAAGGCAATCAGTAACCAGCCAGAGAACCAGCAGCTGAATTCCAGGTTTTATCTGGCTGTCATGTGCTAGGTTTGCTCAGATGAAGAGAAAGGAACCATTTTGATCGATAGCTGTGTTACTCAGTATAACTGTGCTGTAGTAAGGGAAGGGAAGTGAGGTTTCTTTTCACAATGTAAATAGAAGGTTGTGACAAAATTGTGTGATTCCCCAAATGGGTTGTTTCACACACTTTTATAAATCTAACTTTTGGCTTGAAAATGTGAGTTTTAACACATTTTCTCAGAATGGTTTCCAAAGTGTATAGAGATGTTGGGTTGACAGATGCAATAGGGGTTCCAAGTGAAACAAGCATAGAAACATTATCAACAATTACATAGTAAATACAAAATCCACAAATAACTTCATCCTTTTTGGATCACCTGATTTCTCTTTCTTTTTTTTATAGAAACTTAAAGGTATTTTTGTTGATTATTTCTCTTTCAAGTACATAAGTTACAAAGAAGAACTTAAATTACAAAGAAAAAACTTAACAAATTAAAAGAGAGACTTTGTAAACAAATGCAATTTTATACAGAAAGGCATTGAAGTAGTGATAATATCTCTCCTTAAACAGTCCATTTACCTAAGTAAGTGTTTTTTGATCCAAAGTGAGAGAACTGCCCAGAAATAAAATTCAAAATTTAATGAAATTAAATGCATACATGGATGACCTCTTTCTGACAGTTTGAAGTAAAAGGTCAGAAGGTCACACAGCAGAGCAGAAGTTAATGAAATGAAACCTAAAATCACCAAAGCTATAAAGGAGAGAGTTCCAGAGCTTATCTTGCTGTGTTCAGCCATGTCAAGCAGCTTAAATAAGGGTTCAGACCCAAAGTGTATGTAAAAATGTAATCAGATTTAATAACATAGTAAGGAATTTCATGTTTCCAAAGAAGTAAAAAAACCTCAAACTAACAGAAGAAAAGAAAACGACACCAGAAAACTTTTCTACAGAAGTCCAAATCAGACTTTTAAAAAACACCTTCTTTTTAAGTACACAATATAAAATAAAAATAGATTATTAGGAACATTATCTTGAACCACCACTGCAAGCTTCCTAGATTTCTTGGACACCTTTAAAGGTCAGTTTACCTCCATTACTTGGAAAGGAAAATAGAATGTTCAAAAGGCTGCTGGGCACCGGAAAGATGAGGTGTCATAACATGGTAAGTGACAAGAAGAAAGCACTTCTTTGGTTTATTTTGATATGTATTCCTGACCTGCAAAGTAGTGCTTCAATATTTAAAAAAACTCATCTTGAATTATCCACTCACATGTGCCCCCTGGCCTCTCCAGAACTTTTACCCTTTTTCTGGCAAAATATAAACCTTCCCACATTCCTTCTGTAACCCAAAAAAACATAATATGATATTGTCAGAAACAAAACTTTTTATTTTTAAATAACTATCATAGATTAAATACACCAAGCCAGTTGACACCTCTCACAGAGCCAGCTGTGTTTACCAATTGACAATAAGACAAATTTATTGTGCAGATGAATCACCCTAAAATGTGATTTTCACCTTTCAAAAAAACCTGTGTTTGATTTAAATTTGTAATTGCAATTTTACTGAGCTTTCATTTTATCCAGACTACTAGAGGTAACACATAAGGTTTTGCTAGATAAATTAGATACAAGTTTTCTTAAATACATGAAAGTGCAACCTTCAGCAGCTTGATGCTCAAAGTTGCTTGACTTCAGTGCATACCATGCTGAAGGAGCAAATATCTTGAAGGCACCCTAGGGATTGAGTGGTTACGTGATTTATTTTCTGAAGGACATTACAGAGACAAGGAAATACCCAAGTAAACCATTGCAGTTTTTAAAGTGGAGTGCAATATATGTCATAGATGAATGAATAATCTTCATGTTATAGAAATTCAAGAGGGTTGAGGTTTACTCATATTGCTGCAAATGTCAAAAGTTTCCACTTCTTTCAAAAGTTAAAAAAAAAAAAAAGAAAGAGAAAAAACCAACACAATAAAAGCAAACAGGAGAGTATTTTCTCAAGGCTTGCCTAATCAGCATTTAATAACAGTGGCAATTTTAGCCATCGTTTTTGTTAAATATTGGTTTACATTGCAAACGACAATTGCTGCTCATTTAAATATTACTTTTGCAGGGGCAGAGAAAGAAAACTTTAGGGATGCCATAATTCTGCAAAGTTTACAGATCTTTAAATGCCAGTGGTTGAGCTGATTAATGAACACATCTGTAAGCTAAATTCTCAGAGGCTGTTTCCATGCTGGCTGAAACCAGAAAGTGTTGGAGATCTATTAAGAAGGTTTAAGATTCCCAGCTCAAAAATTCAAGACACACATACTTGCCTAAGGATCTGAATGGAGTTATTTGAAACCAGATTGCTGCCACCAGTCTATTCATATTCAGAGCTACAGAATTTGCCAGCTTAGGATAGGCTTATTTATGAGAGAGAGTCACGTTGTGCTCTGTTCAGTCCAAACCACATGATAAGCATAAGGGATAGAGTTGTGGGGGTTTTTCTGTAATTTGTCCTTAGTCTGCTTTCACTTTGTGTGCGGTCTCATCACTTACAGCAATCAAGAAATACATGAACACTTCCAGTAGAATAAGGCAGCATGTGACTCCGGTATCCGATTATATTCCTGATGATTAAAGTAAAAGGAGTAATTGAAATTCCAAATGATGCCAGAATCAGAGTAGGGTTGAAAAGACTACTCTACTACAAAGTAGGAGAATGAAAAGCTAACATAATTTCAGTAGATAAAGCCAAATTAATAGTACAATACTTTGCATTTTTTGGTAATGGTTTCCTGTCTTTAATAACTTCAGAAATGTTACAGTAAACTTACTTTCCTTTTCAAAGCATCTTTTGGAAAAGTAGGAAGAAAGACTGTGTTAGTTTAATTGATCTTTTTCTCTTGTTGCACCAAATGCTTTTAGAAGGCAACGCCAATCTGATGGGAAGGTGGCACACAGGAATTTAGGAATATTTTCGCACACTTGAATGCTTTATTAATCATAGGTTATCTTATCAAGCACCATTCTCCTTTTGACTCCAAGTCCAGCTTTAAGATATGACCAGCTCAGGAGCCATGAAAATCACAGTGTTTCTTCCAGAAGCGGTACCGTGTGTTTGATTGAACCAGACCCTTTTAAGTTTCATTTGTATCTAGCTTTGTTCCGGCTATAAACATCATGAGAATACTTTCAGCTCTTAGGCTAAAGAAATTATTGAAGCAAGATTGTTTCTATTTCTTTCAAGTGCGTCCTAGCTTGTCGTGTGGCCAGGTAAATCCAGAAGACCATTAAATTAACTAACCACATGCTTTCCAGTGAGAAGCTTATCATAACTTACTTCACATTCAAAACCTTTTTTCACAGTCTCTTTCAACCTTTGATGACAATCTCTAAAACTGAAAGAAACCCATCACCCTATTTGTTATTCCCTCAATCATTTAAAAGTCATGCTTACCTGTACTATCATGACTTTAGAGAGAGACATGAATTTATCTAAAACAAAAGATAAACCTGAGCAAAAAAATATACATTAATTTATTGGCTGAAGCTTCACACGGGGGTCGAGTAGCATGTCATTGGTCTGAATACCTCTTTTCTAGGACAGGAAATATATACGAAATAAGGAGCAGCTATAACTAATAAATCTTGTCCTTAGACTGAATTCCAGACCTTGGTCTTTGCAGTTGAAAAGCAATTCTACAAGCTCAATTGCCAATACTGTTTCTTACTGGATTTTAAGATAGGATGGTTTGTGTGAATCAGTAATTGACCGGAAGGTCAGGGTGCTACTCACCTTGATTCACTCTCATTTTCAACAAGTGAGATTGGCATGTTGAAAGATTGGTAATCTTAAGATTTTTGGAAAGAATTTACTATTTCAAATGTTTGGGATTGCAAAAAAAGTATAATGAATACATATTTAGGAAAAGAAATCAGTGGTCGAAACTATGTTCTTCATACATTCTGAAAAACTGTTCTGAATTTCTTAGGCTTTTTCAGTGTGGTGAAGGGTTGTAAGTAAAAGAAATCTTGCATTTAATTCACTCACAAAACCCCTGGCTAATGTAAATGCTTCAATCAAATAATGTTTGTGTTTTGACTAAAGAGTTCAAATTCAGTATTGATTTAACTTTACTAGTTTCTTTGGTCCTTTTGCAGAATTAGATTACTAATTTCATTTACTAAGTGGCACATTTAGTTACCATACAGCCAGATACTGAAACAAATCCAGAATCTCATACTAGCAGACACTGAGATGCATATTCATTTTGAGACTGGTGCTGATCATTCTTGGCCCAGCTTCCATCCCTTCATTGTTGATGAACAAAATAAATTATTTAAGTAGATATACTATTCAGGCTTTTATGCTGTATGAGCCTTCAGTGTTATGAATTCCTTCCAACTCACCACTAGGGGTATAGATAAGGCATGCCCTTACATATGACATGAAAAGAAATTATCTTTGTTTCTTTTATTAAATGGGGTTTTTTTCCAGTATGTAATTTGCTGAAAAACAAAGTAAAAGATGAGTGGGGTTTTTTTTAAGCAGTTGATAAAATTAGTTTCCTTTCAACAATTTGTTTTTATATGTGAAATAATTTACACTTTTAATAAACACTTTTCCCTATTTTCTTCACATTGCTGCTTCCAAGAGTGTTGTTGAGACTAGAACAATTCACTATAAAAGTTGAAGATAATTGAGAGAACATCTTCAGAAATACAATCTGGGTCTATATTTATAATGAAGTATGACAAGTTATCAAGGTAATGTGAAGCTCAGGGAAAAGCTAAGATGGAGGAATATGACAGCTTGAGGAATTTAAAGGTTCTGATGTAAGAAATATTATTGAAGCCCAGGTCTTGTAAAAATATTTAACTAGAGATAATGTGGAAAAATTTTACTTCATTAACAATGTTTCTTCCAAACTAAAATAATCTGGAACATAACATTTTCTGGAGTTAGTTTGACAATAGAGAAGATTCAGAGTAAATTGGACAAAAATTACTTTTTTTTCCTTCATCATGTTCCAGATATGTCCCCGAGAGGATGGCTCAGTGCTCTCTTTGGTCATTTGGCAGAAGCTGACCTGTTCTAGGTTGCAGAATGGATGTGTTTATGTGAGGAGCAACAAAGTGAAACAATTTGTGATAAAACAATATTCCCAGAGAACGAGAAAAAATGAAGCTGCCGACTCACAGATACTATAGTCAGCTCCTGCAGGTATGCAGTGGACTGTCTAGTTGAGCCCCTATTTTACTATAAATGCAGAATAAATAATTTCAAAAGCTTAGATCAAAGACTGTATAAAAGAAAATCTGTAGTGCAGAGCTACTAATCAAAACTAATTCCCTTGACTCTGCCAAACCACCTTTCTTAGCTTGTGTCTGTTAGTAAATGTGCAGAATCTAAAACACAAGCCAGATGACAGCAAAAATAGGCAAAATGCCCACACAGGAAGGATGAACTGGGGATAACCAGTTACACAGTGGTTTGATGGTTTGGGGTGATAGTATCTGAGTAGAGGAGGGGGATCATTTGACCAGCTGGAAATAAATAGAAAGGAAAAGTATGGAAGAGTTTAGGGATGAAGGAAAGAAGAGTTAACAAAGTGTGGAAACTCAGTTGAAAAATGTGTAGTTAAATGATGAAAGCTCTTGGATCAGACAACTAAAGTAGGCAGAGGAGTAGTATTTAAGGTATAAAAAAAGCTTCAAAATGCCGTTAACAGCAATCAATCAGTTGTTTCTAGGAATAATCTTTGTTGGATGATGTTAACAAGCCTTAAAATTCCAAGGAAAACCCAGCTACAAAAGGTGTCAAAGTCTGCAAATCTCCATTTGAACCCTAAACACATGAAATCTTCATTCCTAGATTCTTTTTCACCATCAGGACAAAGTAATGCCTGTTGCATGGTAGTATGATGTATAGTTCAATATAAACTTTGAGCTCTTAAAACTTCCTGGAAAACTAAAATTACTCTGTAAGTAAGGAAGTATTTTAAGTATTTTTTTACTGATTTTTGTTGTTGTTGCTTTAGTTTCTTGTGCATATTTTGATGGAGAAACTTTATTTTATTTTTAGTTTTTAATGGCTTGTTTTCTTTTATTCTTTTCTTTTATTTTTTCTCCTTACTTGTTTCATCAGCATTATGAAGGAGAAAAAATCTCTTCAAATGAAAAAATCATTCTCTGAAGTGCAAAGCAAAAGTTGGCTTACTTTGGAGCTCACTGTTCATGAACCACGGAGACTTTCCAAGATACCTGTCCCAGCTGACTCCCTTTTTAGGCATTAAGCATAGTCCATAATTCTATTTCAAAATTGAAATTTACAATGGACTCCATTCATAAAACTGTCATGACAGGTTTTCTAAGAGCATTTCACGCTGATGTGCAGAATGCTTCCAAGCTGAGTAAAAGCTGAGTGGCTCATACATATCAAAGCTTTCTTTTTTTTTTTTTTTTTAATAGACAGATGGTCAGCTTGTCGTTGGACTGAGAGAAGGAGGCGGGAGAAATGTTAGCTCAGAAGTGCCAGACTACAATGAAACTTCTTCATAAAGAGCTGATCTATGCTCTTTGCTGCCTGCTCAGAATCCATTTTAAGAACGTGACCTAACTCCCATCAAATCCACCAGGCTGCAGTAGGAACTGGAACATGCCATATGTCTGAAAAGCTCTTCTCTGGCATGAAGCAAAGCAACTCATGAGTAGGAATTAAGAGAGCATGGCAAAAGGAAAAATTTCTGTCCTATTAAATTTCTTCTTTGCTATTGTATTAAAAAATGTAACTCATTTCATGCCTTGAAAAATGGTCATGTCAGACTGATTCTTATTCGATAGAAGTTGCCACAGTTGTGACTCATTTGATCTACAGTAATTTCTGATTTATTTGTACCATGATCCTTATATTAAGTAGAGTAGATGTATAATGTATAGATTGGGTAAAAATCATCACACAATGGCAGCATTCTAGTTCTCCTTCTGTACTAAATTTCTTGGCGTTTATTTTTTTATGATTAATTTCCAGTCAGTTCCCTGCAACAGTTTTAATGCTCCTCTGTCTTTTTTTGAGAGGCAGAGGTCAAAACTTAAAAAAAAAAATCTAGAAAGAGAAGATACTATACAATAGTTACAGAAAATGAAATTGAAAAAGTCATGTTTGCATTAGAACCCAAATTTCTACTCATGCAACCACAGTGGAAATACAAGACTTGTATAATGTGGTTTACCAAATACTATCAATGTAATTTTAGAAATTCTAGTGTAGATCAAGGCTGTTATTTTTCATCTTCTCTCTGATCAAGGAAAAAAAGTGTCTGGTTCACAACCAGAGCTGGGAAAAAGCTTGACTTAAACCATTCTAAATATACTATGACAAACCTCAGTAGCTTTATAAATTTTGTGGGGGTTTTGTGTTTAGATACAATCTGTAAACTATATTATTATAGTATTATGAGGATTAAATAAGTATGAGAAATTTCATGAACTATAGCTGTGTCAAATTATTCCAAAAGAATGTGAACTTCCCAAGAACGTTCTGTAGGAGCTGTAGGAGTCTGCTGGGTACTATTCACTTGCCAGGCTGTTGGCATTTGAAAAATGGCACCAGGGCCATCCCTTTCTAATGGGAAGACTAGATTATGATTTTTTTTCCACTTATGCTTACTCAAATCCCTTCTTCTTCAACACTTCTTTACTTTTTTGGTAAAAATTGCATAAAATCTGTTTTATTTTGGTATGTAATAGACTCCTGTCTCCAATGTCAAGTGCAGGTCTTTGAGGAACACAACCTACACAATATTCATACTAGAATACTTAATACTCTTATTTACTTGTGTCCCCCTTGCTCCCCCAGAAAATACTTTTTGGATTTTTCTAAAAAAAGAATTATATTTCTTATGGAAAGGTTTTAGTCCTTACTCTGACAAATAGTGATAAAGGGTTTTATTTTATATATTAAGAAAAACAGTATCAGTATTCTATTCTATTCCATTCCATTCCATTCCATTCCATTCCATTCCATTCCAATATATGACAAAAAAAATTCATAATCATTTTTTCCTAATACATCTTAGACGAGCTACTGCTGAATCCAAGAGGAAAGTTACCTTAACAGTAAAGAGAAGTATTTTGGTTATGCTCTGTCTATATTATAGACAAGGGAACAAGTGCAAAGATGCAAAAGGACAAGAAGAAAAGTACATGCAGGAAGATTTTTGGAACACATACGACAATGTATGTGTTCTAGAGAAGAAAAAAATGTATCTCCTTAAATTGGTGATGACTTTTCTCACAGCCCTGAGAGGGTTTTGAAACATAAATCTCTGTGCACTGCATAGAGTTTCAGACTCAGAAGGCCAGAAATTTATCTGGCCTTTTACTCAATATTTTATTTCACATGCAGAACACCTTCAGGTTCCTTCAATTCCTTTAAGAAGCATCTTTTCCTGGCCTAAATCTTTTTTACATTCCTTGAAGTTTATAGTGTCTATCACATAATAAGCATTTTGAAATAATGCTGCAGCTTAGGCTTTAGGGAAAAATTTGTGAATTCCTTTTTCTGTTTTTAATGCAGATGAGTAAGTGTTCTTGTATACATGCATGTGTCTTATTTACTGTGTTGAATTAAAATTACATTCTCATGGCAGTTAGAGGACGGAGAGATCTACTGTTTTCAAGTTGTTTTCTTTAAAATGCAGGATTTTCCTCCAAGACACAGGACAGATTAGACAGAAAGTTATTATATTCCATCTTAACAAAAACACCCTTACAGATTTTCTCGTAAAAAATGCCAGTCTTGCTTTTCCTAAATACCCTTTTGGGTGAGCATCAATACACAGTCATCTGTCATTTCAGTGCATAAGCCCTTTGCAGGTGATTTTATGTGCATGGAGAATCTAAGAGATTTTCTTATTCCAAGTAGTGCATCAATGTACCTGGAGGTACTTCAATGTTTTGCTGGCAGGCTACCCTTAGATTCCACATATTTTTTCATTGATCACAGTGGCTTTTCCTGGACTTTCCAGGGCCATGGACAGACTTTTACAAGTGCAATATGTACAGTTTCTTTTCCTATAGATTTTCTACCCATTATGTCTCTATTTTTCCTCTGATGCATCTACAAAACCAGTCTAAACTTCTGATGTTCCTGACTTAACAAAGCATGTAAGTCATGCCCAGTTTAAAGTAATGGCTTTAGCTGCATTCTTACTATTTATCCTTAAACATAGGCTTCAGCTGAACAATGTTAAGAATAAGCTGTCTGCTTGTGCTAGAGGAGGGAGCTGAATTCTGTTCTATTTCACCTTCATAAAGCTAAGGGGAAATGTCCAGCTGAGCCAGATCTGATTTGTTTGTTTTCAAAATGTCTCTGAATTTGCTTCATGAAAAATCTTAATGAATGGGCAGGGATAGTGAAATTATATTGAAATGTAACGGTACATTTTACACTAAAATATAAAATCCTGTGCATGCACACTCTATGTATCTTGTACAGTTGGAAGCTTTCCTGACATTGCCTGGTCATTCTGAAGCAAGGCACAGTTTATAATGCTGTGTTTCTTATAAGTTTTCAACTAGGAATTCCAAAGTGCCAAACTGCAATTTAGAATATAATGCTACTCTTGTTTATTCTATTATTTATTTCATTCAAATGCAAAACTTTTCTTCTGAGACCAATATTCTACATAAAATTCAGACTCCCCTACAACAACAAATAACAAAAGTAGTTTCCATTCATTACTGCATTAAAGTGAAAAAATGTAAATTAGTGGTTAATTGGTCCAAAATGAAGTAATATTTCAATAATTTTTTTTAACTTTTTGTTTCACAAAAATGCTTTCTTTTTTTTGATTTTTTTTCTCTTACCCTTCAGGAAATTAACTTTGAAAACCAAGCAAGAATTCCACTTAATTCTGAGTTCTGATATTTATTCTTTACAGGTAAGTACAGATCTCATTCAGAAGTTTTCCCTGAATGGTCTTTCTCATCTATCATTAACTACAGAAAAAATGGAAACAAATTATAACTCAAATGTCACAGTCATAAATCACAGGCTATGTTTTAATTGGAAACACATTTATAGATGGATCAACAAAATATCAGAACTATGATTGAATACTAGAGATCTAGAACTCTTCAGCCCAATAACCTCTGGATTTCACACAATGAGATGTCCTAGGTTCATTAGAGCTATTCTCAATTATTTCTCCTGCAAATCCTATAGATCAACTAATGGAAAGTGACTGAACAAAACAGAAACTTAAAGAGATATGAGAAGATCAAAAAATGAGAATATTCAAGTATGTTTCTCTACAAGATTTGTGACTAAAGATCTAAAGAAATAGTTTTATAAAATTTTCTATTAAGAGTTATTCTGATGATTTTGGAGACTAAATTCAGTCAACAAAATATAAGGAGAGGTTTTCAAATCTCCTTTCTATGTAAACCAAAATGCAACTTTTAACTACTGATGCTCCTACATATTTTAAGGATGCAAACCCCACAGCTGCATTCACATTGGGCCTTTGTCTTTCTCCTAAATTGATGGGATAACTGAATAATGGATTGATTCTCTTTGCCATCACATATCTTGCCTTGATTGTTTTGATAAACATGCCTGGTTTAAGAAAAATTTTTATTTTCTAGTCCAATTACTTTGGATGCCTTTTTATTGATTTATAGGCTTCCTAACTGAACTTATAGCAAAGACATAGGTTATTTGATCCCATCAAAGCACATAATTAAGGCTGTGAAATAAAATATTCTCAAACGAGACAAACCTTCTGTACTTCTGTTTTACTTGGATCATCTGTTGTCTCTTGAGAGCCTAGTAAAAAAAAAACAACTTAAAACATTACATTGACCTAAATATCATTGCTATGCATAGGATATATTTTATTTTCAGTTAAGCTAAAACAATTCTCCTAGCTTAGTTACTTGTAAAAAACTTGAGGTTTGCCAGTATAATTCAACTGGAAAGAGTGGACTTCCTTCCTTAGATAAGAGCCTGGACCCATATTGTTCATTATTTATATTCCAACAGCACTCTGCAATATCTCAAAGGCTCTGAGCCTCCTGTGCTAGAGAGCACAAGCCCATTAATAGGTATGGGCTACATCCAAAAAGTTTAGCATTTAATTTAAGTGCTAGTAGAATAAATTTAATTAAAAAAAAAAAAAAGCCAACTAGTTATAAATGAATAATATTCAAAGATTAAGGAGTGGAAGAGTTTTCAAGTTCATCACACTGTATTAAATCTGTATTTAGGGAACTCCACAGAAATGGAAGATACTAGCTCAGCAGGTGGCACTATTCCCTCAAAATCAATATATAGCTTTTTCTTGACAGGTATTTTGGGCATTGAGGTAGTAAAAGTTTTCTGTTGAAGATGTACAAAATTCTTCATACAGTCTCCATGGTGATTAAAGATACTGTACTTATAGAAAAATACACATAATATTGCCTTGCCAAGTAGATATCAACTTTGGGGAAAAAATAATACGTAATTTTTTTCTTTTCGTTCATAAGACATTAATATTAATTTTTTTCCCCTGAATTTGGTGCAAAATACCAGGTTTTTTTCCAACTGAAACTCGATATTTCATTTTTTTGTTAATGATAATAAAATTTATAAAATAAATTCCTTTCTGAAGTCAGACAAAAATAAATCATTAGGAAATCTTACAACAGCTGGTAAGATTTTTTGGAAAAAAAAAAGATTATTTGCAATACAATTTTTTAAAAAATATCAAAATAAATAGAATCATCTCTTACATTTCTGAAAATGTAACATTCTAGAAGTTAATACTCACAAAGCACTTCCAAAATTGAGGTCTCTAAGAAAGTAGGGTAAGTGTTAATAACTGGTACTTGCATGATGTACTTGAATACATCACTAATGGATTCCATTTGCTCCAGTACTGCAGACTTTGCTTAGTTAAGCCTTCTTCAGGTACTTGCATTCAGAATTTTGACTTACAAACCAAACAGTTGGAAGCACCTTTTGTAAACTTCTTTATTACAACACTGCGCAATATTCTTTTGTAATATATTCAGTTAAACCTTTTTAATACTGAAAACAGCAATGAACTGCATGAACTTCCCAACCAGTGCACAATGTAGTGTAAACTGAAAAAGAATGTTAACTCTGTAGCACCCAATTTCATGGGTGCTTTCTAAACCTACAAAGACTTTAAAAATACACCTATTTTTATTTGTAATAACTCTTTTAGGCTAAAATTCAGTGTGTGTAATACACCTTCAGATGAAGAAAAATTTTATTAGAGTGAAATAATTTATAAAATTATTATACAATTTCTATTAGAATTAAATAATTTATAATTTAACTAGGCAGATGATTTCAATAGTTAAGTTTTTTTTTAAGGCTTTCAAATTACTCAGGAGAGATTCAACAGAAAATATTTTCTATAGTCAACATGTTAATGCTGTTTTTTCTGAATAGAATATCCACATATCACCAATCATCTCAGAAGAGATTAAAGGTCCTAATTTGGCAGTATATTTCTCTGAAGTGCTTTTAGGAAAATAAAATCACATGATATAATAGGAGCAATATTGGAATGTTTGATCCCTTAATTGCAGTTGTTTATTTTTCCATCTTGCAATCCAAGCATTCAGGCACTTTACAGCTTACATGCAGATTTTGCTTGTAAAATAAACCATCACATGTGTACCCTATCACACTAAAAGTGAATGAAGCTTTATGGTAACTTTGAGGGTCTTTTATGACAGAGAAAAGCCCACATCTACCCTGGTGTTACAGATTGTTAACAGTTGTTATTTGAATTCTTCTTAATGGATAACACCCAATAATTGTTTTGCTTTTCACTGTGCCTGCAATCCAATATCTGTAAGAAATCTTAAATCTGAGTCAGCTTAAAATCTTTACTAAAATATTAAAGAAGAGAATGAATAATAAAGCATCCAGTGTTTCTAAAAGCCATATGCCCTTATTTTTAATGTCCTAAAGTTCAAGCTATCCCCAGTTTACAATAATATTAGCTGCTTGGGTTCAACTTTTGGCTTAACTGTATAAGCAAAGAAAAAAGAAGAGTATCCATGTACTAAAAAAGGTGACAATGATTTCAGAAGTGGGTTCAACTTTAAGTCTGAGAAAATTATGGCTCTATCATTAAAAGTAATTCCTCTGCTGACACAGAGCTCCTCAGCAACTGGGTCACAGTTGGTTCCCAATGGCTGGCCTTGGCAGAGGAGAAAACTGGGCCCAGCCTACATTTCATATTCAATATAATACCTAGAAGTAAGTGCAGGTTCAAAATGCACTTAATGGAGAACTCTTGGTTGAAGTTCCGTACTTCATGTTGCAATCCTTTCACAGTAAGTGGTTCCAGACATTGAAAGAAAGTAGAACAAAACTGGGTTATTTTTAAAATCCTGTTTCACAGCATTAATTTATATTTACCTGGAATTTCTAGAAATAGCTGAATGCAGACATTGCACAATCCTCTTGCTTTTGCGGATTTTTTTTAAAAATCTCATTGCTTAATAATTTTTCTGGTATTTCTCCATTGTAAGAAAAGTAGCTTTGCTTCTACCCATGATTGATAGAAAAGACTTCTAAGTTATCTCATCTTGTACCGAGGTAATCTGTCATTTTCACAGGAATCTCTTCAACAGATGGATCAGCAATGATTCATTTCAAAATTTAGGTCCTGTAATTTTGCTATTTCTTCCAAATTAGAAATGAAAAACAATCACAACATGAAACAAGAATAGAAGCACATTTGTATGAACAGTGTGTATCTTGGTTTATGAGGTTTTTTTTAATGAAATGCCATAAATATTAGATATTTTATTGTTGGGAGCTAGCATATAAACACACATGCAACATTCTCAATAAAACATATCTGGTTGAAAGTACTTATGGTTTAATTTGTACACGATAAATGCTACCTTGTATTAAAAAGCTCATTTAAATTTGCAACATAGGGTTAGTTTCCTATGAAGGAGAGACAGACATAAATTTTTCCACCTGATGAAGCAATTGATCCAGCTCTAATTCTAAACCCTGACTGTCATTCAGTTTCCATTCATTTTGAAAACTAAACCTTTTTTTCTCTCAGAAATGAAAAAGGTAGTTCATTTTTTGGTGAGTTTGTTTGTTTGTTTGTTTGTTTGTTCGGGTTATGGATTTGGTTTGATTTATACGGGGTTTTTTTGTGCATACTAGACACCTGCAGTAATCTACTTGGGATTTAAAGTAGTAGGCTGCTTAACTTTTCCAATTTTTGAATATGCATATTGTAAGAAATGATAAGCTATTGGACTGCAAAGTATACCTATACAATAAGCTTCAGAAAAGATCTTAAAACCTCATTAATACTGATAAAAAGCCAGGAGGAAAAACTGCCCTGGTTGAAAATATCATCTTGTTGAAAACACACACCTCTTTTTACCACTGTGGGTAAAGGTCTTTGCTAAAGTGAATGTAATTTATGCACTGGTTGTAACAAATAGCATGTGGAATTCCACATGCTGTGCTTCATAAAACCTATGCAAACTGCTCCTCTATAGCAGACAGTGGAAACTCTGTTAGAATGAAACATGCTATGAATGGAGTCCAGTGTTGGAAGGCAGTTCAAAGAAACTTTATCTAAGCAAATTGGAATGGCTGATTTCCTTGCAGTTTTACAGTAATTATTAGGCATATGTCAAACTTCTCAGGAAAACTTGTAGTAACTTTGAAATGAGGTAACACAAATATTGGTCTCCTCTACTTGGGAAAGTTTAGTAGTATGATAATATTTTTTTTGCATCATGAACCTTTCTTTAAAACCTCTTTGCACATAATTACTCTTTCCCCATTGGCAGAGGCTTTGAATGTTCCTAAATTTAAACACTTTAGCTGCCGTATTAACTAAAAAAAAGGTTATCAAATATCCATCATTAAACATGTTAATAAATCCTATGCAATCATGTACTTCAAAGCCTTAATTCCAAGTACAAGCATGAAAAACAGAATGAAATGCATAAAGAGAAGAAAAACTAAGAAATCCTTTTCTCAGCTAAATTATTATGAGCCATAATTGAATTTATATCTAGGTGTTATGTAATAGTGTTATATAATAGTTCATGTTTTAATGTATAGTGAAAATTAGAGAATTCCCAAAACAGCTTTGCAAAGAAAAATTCAATAGTAATATTTTGATTTCTCCACTGTGGTGATGGAAGAATTGAGAGTATTTATCCAGTCCCACTCAAGGGCAATGGCAAAGCTGTATTTAGAAGTATTGAATCTAATTCTACATTCATCAACATGAAGTAGTCTTTTAAACAAGAGCATTTTCAGTACCTGCCTCTCATCTTTAATAGGATCCATGAGACACATCACCACTTTTGGAGTTCCTGCACATCTTCAGTTTTACAATTTTACCACCTGAACCAAAGAAGAACAAAACAAGGACACAGATTTTTTTTTTTAATGTGTACAGGAATCACTACTAACCAAGAAAAACTCCAAGTACTTCCATCTAACCTTATTTGAAGGATTTCAGTGCTTTATCTCATATGAGTTGGATATTTCAAACATTTGCAAACACTGCAAAATAGTTAGATTTTTTAATGTATTAAAAAAGCTGTTTCCTAGGTTAAGGCTATGGAAACAGTTTACAAAGATCTCAGGAACTCTCCACATATCTTAATTCAAAACTGTGAGGGATTTGTGGGCGTGTGAATGAGAGGGGGGGGAGAAGAAAACAATGTGACACCTAAGTTCCATAAAGCAGTAACTAAATCTTCCAGTCTAAATAAGAGGAACTCGTCTCATCTGTGAATGCCTATATCTGAACAGATGCAGTCTAAGTTACAGTAGTGTCTCTTTATAGTTTGCAGAGGGAAGTGAGTGTCTTACAGTCTAATTCAAACATATCAGGTCAGAAGAATCCCCTTTTTGAAGTTATCTTTTTTGTCTCCACTGACCATTTAATACACACATAACACCTAGCTTGAACATAAGCATCTAACTTCTGGATGCTCAAGTCAGTTCCTGGGCAGTTGAAATTCTTCTCAAACTTCTCATAGGTTTTTACATAACCTCTCTGCTTTCTGCCGTGAATTGTTCTGATAGTCACCCAGCAAATGATAGCGATAAATCCGTTTTAAATCTGAAATAGTGCCATGAAAGAATGATTAACATCTAAAGCAGTTTGTAAATAACCCTTAAGAAACCCTTCTCCTGTACTCTTCAGCATCAGGTACTTTCAACACAAGAGGATTTTGGTGGCGGAACCTCTGTATGGTACTGTTGTAGGAAAATGTTGGCTTACCCTTCCTTTTTCACATGAAGAACTCAACTTCAGTAACCTGAAATGTTTTCCAAATGCACTCTCTAGGAATGGATTTATGCTATAATATAATCCTCTCTCATGATTAAGTAATTCTATCTTGAGTGAACTCAGCATTTCAATATACCCTATTACGTTCTCCTTCCTGATACAGTATTTGGTTCATGGAAAACCTTTAGTCATAACTTTACAGAATTTTTTTGTAATAGAAAACATGAGAAATTATACTTTTTTTTTTATACTTTTACAATATATTTTCTAATTAATAAACACTCTGTGATGGTAACACTAAAGCAGAACGTCTCTGAAGTCAGTAGTATCAATTCATTTTTACATGGAATTTGACCTCATGGTCGCAACACAAGATTTGTAAATCACAATGAACAAATCCACATTGTTTGACGTGATAGTGCAGTGCCCTTTTAGTAGTTCCATCATCTTTAATGCAGATGTTCTGCCTCCTAAGATTTAATGCCAACTTCAGTTTGGTCTCTGATTTTTTCAGGCCCTTTAGATGTAATGCAGCACAGCCCTACTGCAAACACCCATGTCTGATAGTACATAAAAACCATTTTATTAAGTCACATAGTGTTTGTAGGCAAGCGTGCCAGTCTGTTTAAGAGCCATGTACCTGATAATTCATGCAGTCAACACACATGCAACATTTGCTCCTATAAAGATTTAATACTTCATCCTTGTAGAATTTGGATCTCATTGTTCTTAAAAGAAGTTAAAAGCAGAGAAAGAGAAAACCGCGTAAGTGCAGAAAATACAAGCATGTGGGTTTTACAAATAACAGATCTTTGTTGGTGAACTTAACACAGTCTTAATTAGACCAAACAGAGTTATGAAACCAACCTAACCCTTGTATAGAATTCTTATGGAGAAGACAGAAACTCCATGAAGTTTCTCTCTTGATGTATTCTCTAGAGGTTTTCCTGCTTGTTAAAAAAATTATTTTTTCTCTAAGTGTACTTTGGCTTTGCTATAAAAGACAGAAAATCCACCTGTACATGGGTTACCGACAAGGTTTTTGCCACATTATAAGATTGACAATGTCTCTGCTAAGTGTGTGCCTCCAGAACTCTCTGCTTTAGAGACTGCTTCACAACATGAAGACAGATACATCCAAAATTACACCAATTTCACAAGCATAAGTTTG
Organism: Gymnorhina tibicen; assembly: GCA_013399875.1. NCBI lineage: Eukaryota > Metazoa > Chordata > Aves > Passeriformes > Artamidae > Gymnorhina > Gymnorhina tibicen. The sequence continues at coordinate 918,590 of VXAZ01006908.1, forward strand.
CATGACAAAGAAAGTGCAAGAGTCAAGAAAGTGGGATAAATATTTCTTCCCAGGACAGCTGTCCCCGCATTGGTCTTTCCTGAAAAGGACTTCAGAGTAAAATCAGAATAATAGGTTTGTAGAACTGTTACAACATTTAAGACCCATCTTCTAAAAGTTTTATCATCTCCTTCTATTTCTTCTAACTCTAGATAAAAACTGATGAGAAATTTCCTTCCACTGAAGCAAAATTTCAGTTCCAACAGTTCCATTTATATCAAAAATAGCAATCACAAAAACTGAAGACCTATTGTTGAGCTCATAGTGTCACATAAGATTAAGTACAGAAAACGTGAAACATATTTTGCAGTGTTATCTAGGTATAAGATTCCTCACAGCCAGAACTTTTCTGACAGTGCAGAACATGTTTGCTCACTAGAAAGAATTGTAATGGAAAACCTAATTCCACAGTACCAACTATCTCAGGTAGGTATTCTTCATTCTGAATTCCATTTCTTCACCATCCCCACCTGACAAGTTTTTGCAAGACAAGAAAGCTACAATAATGGCAGTCTACATTTGAAGCACCCCTGAGCTCAATGTAACCGATATACAGTTGCTGATGAAGTGCAATGTCAGCAAATTCATTATCAGTGAATCACTGATGGGTAGAACACAATTTACAGTGTTGTGAGAACTATTACAAGTGAAGCCAACTGGATTTGATCCCACCTAGCTCTTATTTTTATCTACTGCTGTCTACTCAAAAATTTACTGTGGTGTTACATTTCTGCTTTATCAATGGCATGGTCTCTTGCTATTTAAACATACTCTGCAATTATTTTGGATAGTACTGCAGGGGTAAGTAGTCTGACATTCTAAGACAGAACTTAATCAGAACATGTGGACCGGAGATTTAAGAAAGTATTCTAGATCTCTGAAAAAAGAATCAGGACAAATTGTTTCTATATTTCATCCAAAATGCAGCAAATTGAGATCATCAGCTAATGTAAATCAGCAGAACCCCACTGAATCCCTTAGAGCTGTTCTGGTTCACATCTGCAGACAATCTGCATAATCATGTTGTCACATGTAATAGTTATATTATGTTCTCATGATTCCTCTTTAGCTGGATAGAAATGGCTTTCCTGTCCACAAAAATGTTAATGCCTTTAGAAAATTCCCATTCCATGTTAGGGCAAGCCTAAGACTAAACTTGTATGTATTATATATTGAATTTTTTTTGTTCAGATGCAAGTGGCAAAAGAAACTGGTTTTTGTGGTATCTTCAGACAGTCTTTTTTTTTTCTTTTTGGTTGAATGAAATGTTTTCAACTTCTTGAAGAACAAATTGTTATTTTCAGTTATAAGCCACTTCAGATTAAATCAAATGAAAGAAAAGACTGTGTTTTGGTAAGACATTATGGGTTTATATTCCATACTCCCTGGCAGAGAGAGTGGGGAGAAGGATTCACGTGTCCTGCATACCCCAGGGGAAACCAAGTCTTTTTTTATGATGGGTGATATTCAGCTTAACAGTTTTATATAACTTAAAATGGCTTCAGAGTTGCATTGCTTTCCTCCCTCACTCCTCAAACTTTCCTTAACAAAAAACAGGAGATATGAATTTTATCCCATACTCCAAGGTGTATGGAGACAGAATATGAACATAGGGTTCTTAAATCTGTTGAGTTCACTAAAAATTGGACAACTTGTCTCTTAATAAACTGATTTTGTTTGTTGGAGAGTGTTTAAGATAATCTGTTATCATTCAGCGGTGTCTTGCAATATTTACATTTCTGACTACTTATCCTATGTAACAACCATCCTCCAAAGAGAAGGGAATGGCTCAGAAATTCAGTAACAAACCTTGCCTGTGGTAGAGAGATTCAATCTCTCAGATTCAAGTCTGTTTTGCTGTTTTTCTCATAGATATGGGAATTAAAAGACCCTTTCAAAGCAAACAGCCTCACCAACATGGTCTGAATAGTTCATCATCGTCATCATTATTGACTTTATTTCATAAATATACTTGGGATCTGCTAGCACTTCCATAATTTGGAATAGGTGTTTCTTACTGTATTGATACATGTAGCTAAAAGCAGCATTGGAATACCAATACCATTACTGCTCCACCAGACTGCTTCAAAACCCTCTGCTCTTTCCTGCGTGTTGCTTTAAATCAAAGTCTTGCGCAGTTGGAAACTCTTCAAGGTCTCATATATTAAACAATAACTGGCTGTCCCATGGGTTTTTTCCAGCAGCAAAAATAATTGCCAAGCCAGGCTGGCAAGCTTTCAGATCCTGACTGCTGCCTCTAAAGGATCAACGATCCCCATGCCTATGCTTTCAGAGAGACAGGAAAAATTTGCTTCAAAATTTCAAAAATCAGTGAATATTTTATGGCAACTATCAGCCATCCCAGAGCTGCCACTTAAAATTTGTATAGATTGATATATATATATATATATGGCTAAGCAACCAAATTAGACAATGGGGAAGACCCCCAAAGTTTAGGATACCCAGTTCTTATTGTTCCCTGATCGTTGTACTTTTATGGCTTCATTTGCTCCAAAACCGGCCCAGAAGGCAGTGCTGAGCACCCAGGGGTTGAGACACGTTGCAGTGGCTCCATCTCAGCACTGACTTTCACTGAGGCCTTGTGGCCCTGTCCAATGCAGTGAAGGATTCAGGATGACCACACCAAGACTGGCAGCAAAGTGCACAGCATTCTGCTACAGCCAAGACTTGACTGCAACAGCAAAAGAGAGAGTATAACATTTATAGAGAAAGTTCATGAGTCTTACTGATTCCTGTATATGATAATATTTTGACTACATTCTCACAGCTATTCCTTTCCCTCAATGAAATTTCATCACAGTGCTGTGATATATGTTGTCATTTCTTTGCTGATGAAGGTGTGGCTGTCCTGCTTGAAGAACTTTGTGATACTGATTTAGTTTCAGTATAATCATATAAACATAGAATCATGGAATAGTTTGGGTTGGAAGGGATCTTTAAAGGTCATCTAGTCCCCACTCCCTGCAATGACTGGGGACATCTTCAACTAGATCAGGCTGCTCAGAGCCCTGTCCAACAGGCCCTGGAATGTTTCCAGCAATGGGGCATTTACCACCTCTCTGGACAGCCTTCTGGGAAGCTCTGGAAGTTCTTTTCCATTGTTTGGAAAAGGTTTTGTCTCTGAATCTTGATCTTCCCATTTGCCTCTGCATTTGAAGCCTATTATTTTTAAGCTGAAACATGACACAGGTATTTTCTAGGTTACAAACAGAAGAAACACAGATAGGTTAGCTCTAAGAAGGAATGAAAAAGTGCTTTAGCACTGGAGTTAGATTCTTATAATGTAATTTTAGCTTTTACCTTCTAAGCTGGTGATAAGGTTTCCTGAAGAGTCAGAAGAGCAAAAGATTTTGCTCAGTAGACCAATTCACCACCTGCTGGGGGTGATTCATCCTTCATGCATCATACTGCTTATTTTTAGAGAATAGCTCTTTAGGTAAGCATAGCTTCATGCTTTGTTGTTTTACCTACATTTTGAATTTTTAAAACCCATTTCTCTCAAAAGAGCCTTATAGAACAAACATTTTTTTTCTATAAAACTTTCTGATTTATAGAAAAATTATATTAAGAATATATTAAGGAGCCTGAAACAATGCTGTGGATGCCCGAGTTTAGTAAAATACTGAAGTGAGCAATCAGCTTCTTGTAAGAATTTTATGCATATCTTTACTTTTACAGAGTGTTTTAACTTTATGGCTAGATTTGTCACATTATACCTAAATGGAATACAAAATTCTGAGAATTTACTTACTTAATCAGCAGCTGCAGGTCAGATATGATGAGTGTATGTGTGTCTTGTCACACCTGTAGTCCTGTAGCCCACTATATCCTCTCCCATGAGACACATTCCTTAATCTGACAGAAAAGGATGTAGTCACTACTTTTACTTGATTTTAACTGCTGCAGAAATTTGGAAAAAAATAAAACATTTATGGTTTATTTCTCTAATGTTACATTCTATCCAACTTTATCTATATGAGTGGGAAACAACATTATTTAATACCAAGTATAATTGATTAATATAATAGATTTTCTTTGGTAGTGTCCTTCAGGTTGATCTCAGGGAAATAACATTGCTTCTTTATGTGTAACAAGAACTTTAATTTTATTAATTTAATTTTTAACCAATGTTGATCTAAGATTTTAAGAAAAGTTGTACAGTCATATCATTTTTATCTTATTACTGTATTTACTTAGCTATGTCATGCTTAAGGAGTCTGGTTCTTGGAGAATTTTGCTAATATCAGTAATTACTATTTTCTCATCTTTGAGAGAAATTAATTTTGACTTGGTAATTTCGACCTGTAATTTCATATAGCCAGAACTTCTATTTATTATAATTTATGAAGTAAATTAAAGTGGAGTGATTTGAGGTCTGGTTTTCAGTCGTGCTGTAGTCTAAGAACCCATCTTAATTTTTTTTTTGAAATGAGAGTTTTGCAGTACCATTTTGTACTTTAGATATTTTTTAATAATTGACCTAGAAACTCAGCTCAGGGAATCTGCAAAACGTTCACTTGTGTGAACTAGATTCCTTATCTGTTATAAACATGTTCTCTTTGAAATTATTTATTAGAACATTTAGATTTTAATATGCAGAGAGAGAAATAGAAATAAAATGAGAAAGCTTTAAATGGTAAACCATCATATTGTTGAAATATTTGTTCATTACTTAGTTTTCTACAGTTTTATAGAGATCTATCTAGGATCCACACATTTCTTCCAATAAAGTGCATTATTTTGTTGTGGAAATAAAAAAAAAATAAATACACCATTCCAGTTTATTCATAAAATTAAAGTGTTCCAATCTGCATCCCATGTTTTCTAAAAGACCATAGGAACCAAAATGAAAATTATTTTATTTTTGTTATTACTTTCATTTTACTGACATCATAATACTAATAGTATGCAGGTAAGAGTTCTTGCTGTCATTCGTGTTCACCAGTGTTTTCTAACTGATTTTCCTTTGTTTTTATTCTATGTAAGTTCCCTTTTCCATATAAAACCATTGCCATCTATTCATGCCCCTTTATATTCCTATTCTAACATGATGTTTAAATAAAATAAATAGAAAAAAAAAAAACCCAAACAAGAAAAGCAAAATTATTGATCAGGTATTTTAAAAGGTTAACCCCACTCAGATCTGAAAGGAATATTCCAACACACGTTTGCTGCACAGCCGGTCTTCCTTTGCATAGTCCTTAGGTCAGCTCCTGCCACAAAGGCACAACCAGTGTCTGCCAGAGGAAGGAGTGTTGGCAGGAATGCAGCCAACAAAGTGCTTTGGAGTTAAACAGATCTTTCATCAGGCTGCAATTATTTAATCTCATTGATTAAGCATATAGCTTATGCATCCTCCCTAAGATCTGAATCCTCATAACTGCAGTGTTGAGTGTATTAGATTATATTCTCCATAGGGCAGAAAATTTAGGAGACTATTTAAAAAAGAGAGACCAAAAAAAATTTTGTGCCTACTAAACTGATAAACATTCATTACAATTGTACAAAAACTGTGGAAAATTATGCCATGGCTTGCCATGTCAGCAAAAATTCTAGCAATCTTTAACCATGTCCCAGAGTGTATTTTCTCCTGGCACAAAGATGGAGAATATATCAGAAAACAATTCTTTTTAATTTGAAATACTTCAAAGAAGTATCCCATGAGGGGTTTGCTCTGTTGGATGTATCCATATGGGTTTCAGCTCCTCTTGACCTCCTGCTGAACAGCGCTTCAAACTGCAAGAGACTGAAGTTTCCAGCAATTTTGCTGGAAGATAATTTGTCAGGGTTGGAACTCAAGCACCTGTTTTGATTTCATAGCTGAGTAGGAATGCACAAAAGAACAACAGAAATAGAAGTCACTACTCACACTTACTTCTTTGTAGTTTAATTGTAATTGTAATTTAATTTGTAGCTATGAATTTGTCACAGCACCAAGCCTGCCAGAGTTCAAGAAGTGTTTGAACAACACTCTGAGGCACATGGGGTGATTTTGCGGATTGTCCTGTGCAGGGCCAGGAGTTTGACTTCGACGATCCTTGTGGGTCCCTTCCAACGATATTCTATGGTGATTCTATAATAATTTCTTTGATATTCTTAAATATTTTCTCACAAGAAGTAGTAGATTGTCCCTCATCTATGTATAGTTTCCCCAGGAGTCTGTGACCCATGCTGAAAATTATATACTAGTGAATATTCAACCCTTTTTAGTCTCTATAGTTAGAAATGCATTCTTCATAAAAGGATCTTAGTGGGGGAGGAATGCTGGAATTTTCTACTGAAGTGCTTTTAAAGCATACATGCCTTGAGCTGTTATGGATGAAAGGTGTTTGTTAAATTGCTTGATGTTACAAATATCTGAAATTGAGTGGGTGATTGATTTAATTGCAGTTGTCAGACTGGTTTTAAAAGCATATTTCTCTTTTTGTTCTGTTTTTCAGATCTGCAGAACAGTTGGATTCTGAACATAAAGAAAAGAAAAGAAAGTGTCTGAATATACTAATCACAAAATGTAGCTTCTGGCTAAGCTAAGGCATACTGTCAAGATGAAGTGCTGCACAATTTTTAAAACACTCAGTCTGGCCAATGTATTCAGTCTCTGAATAGCAGTGCCCCTGTTGTTCCAATCTCTGTTATTTTCCGAATAAAAGTATCCAGTAATTGTGATACTGTGTTGCTTTTACATATATCTAAAGCTAACACAAATAGGAAAAATAATGAATTGTGTAATGCTGCAACTTTGAGCTCGGTATCCTCTCCCAGGTCGCCAAACCGTATCAGTGACAGGGGGTCCATCAAAATTGACTTCCTCACTCTTGCATAAAAGCTTACTGTTCTAGAACAAAAGCAATTCGAGCAGCACTTGGAATGTGATTTGCTTCAGCCTGATTCTGGGTTGAAGTGCACAAATAACTGCTGCTGGGTCATTAGTGTGCTACGTTCCTGTAGTTCCCACTGTTTCAAACCTGCAGCAATCGGGATTAGCTTCATCAGACAGGCTTTAGTTAGGTGATACTATTGCTCAGAATGCCACCCTGTTAAGCACTGGTATAAAAGTTTGACAGTTTCTCCATCTGTCCTGTTGAAGCTGTATCAGTTCTATATTCTGTACAATAATCACAGGTTTAATAGGCTAGAGAAAATTTTAGGCAATTTACCATGACAAGTCCTGTTCTTTTCTTCTTTTCAGTGAGAGATGAATGTTGCAACGTTTCAAGGAAAGCAGAGAAACTGTAATGGGCGAAACTGTGACAAAGCCTCCCTGGCAGCACAGGATACCTTGCATCTTGAATCTCAGCCTCTTAGAGTGTTGGAGTCAGTGAGGTGAATCCCAAGTTTTGTGGATAAATGATCTTCCTGAGTCAATAGTGGCTAAAAAAGAATTAAATTAACGTTTTCTTGTAAATTCATAAAAATCTAAGTTTCTGCATCCTGTCAGTTACTATGTTTCTGCTCATGAGTGGTAACTCATTAAATAAGTAATTATTTAGCTGTTTTTTATTGCCTGCCCATGTCCTAAATTTCTTCTCTGACACCTTTGAAAATACTGGCCTTGCATCTCAAATCACCTAAAATCTGTTTTGAAACACTTACCAATGCAAAAGTTCCCCATTGATTTTAATGGGCTTTGGATCAGCCCCATGAATAATAGGGAAAAGCTGTAATTTCTTTCATATGGTTTATCACTGGGAAGCAAAGAAAATTACCTTCATGCACAGTGTGCTTGTATTGCTTGGTCTTTAGTTCTCAGTTAGATGATATTATTGTCTGGCATCAAAGCAAAGCTCAGAAGAAACAAAACAAAATGAAAAAGCTTGTAGGAAAACATTTATCGAAGCACAGGATAATCTTAGATTCACTTTTGTTTCAGCACACACACTTGTATGTACAGGAATGTGCATATCAGCAAATCCTCAGCACACAGGTCTTTCAAGGTTTCACTTAAAATGACAAGAGAGATGCCAGGAAGCATCAGACACCTTCACAGCTTTAGGCATCATTAGCAAGCATCGTCTAAAATCTGCAGGGTTCAGAAGAGGCCTCTGTTTGGCTCTTCCAGAGGGAAAACAGTCCATCTCATTTTTCAGGGGGCTGCGCCAGAGGTTACTGAGGAACTGAGGTGAGACCTCATGGCCACCTGCCGCTTCCTCACGAGGGGAAGTGGAGGAGCAGGCACTGATGCACTGAACTCTTGTCTCTGGTGACCAGTTGGAGTTGTGTTAGGGGAGGTTTTGGTTAGGTATTATGAAAAGATTTTTAACCCAGAAGGTGGTTGGGCACTGGAACAGGCTCCCTAGCAAGGCTGTCACAGCACCAAGCCACACAGAGTTCAGGAAGCATTTGGAAAACACTCTCAGCCACATGGTGTGATCCTTTGGGTTGTTCTGCGCAGGGCCAGGAGTTGGACTCAATGATCCTTGGCGTTACCTTATATCTCAAGGTATTCTATGATTCTCTGATCTACAAACCTTCTGCCTTCAATGGGCTCTGGGTAAAGCCTGTGAAATGCAGTTTAAACTGTGCAAGGACAGTTAGAACAGATTCAGCACAAGCGTTGGAAACAGCATTATGGGTGTGCCCTGCTGTCACCCCTTAAGTACAGTTACAGCACAACAGATATGGAAATCTGTCTTTAGTATTAGATCGAAGAGATGTAGAGATACCAAACTGGCTATGGTGATGTGCTATTATAATTTCTGAGTCTGACATTTAAAAGACATGAAAAATGATGTTAATTGGTAAGAAAAAGATGGTAAGTGCATGCAAAAATACAGTAATTATTTATAACCCTAGAGAAGGTCCAACAAAAGAAAGGAAAAAACCTATACATTTCACTCAAAAGCATGCATTAATAATTCAAGCAGCACTTTATTTGCAGTATTCGTTTCTGTTTAAAAGCCGTTCTATCCAACACAAGTTTAAACCAGTTCTTTATGTACCATTTGTCATAATATTGCAGTTTAACCAGCATCACAAGGTGCTTTACTTTGTTTCTGGTGTCAATGCCTATTCTTGACTCTTAGCTGGACCTTTTCTAAAGTTTTCATGAAGTATCTGAATGGAAAATTCTTATTAAACCTTTTTTTTTCATCAAGACATTTCAACAGGGAAATTCTCTCCAGCTCTAATAACTGCTCATTTATAACTGAGCAAGCACGTGGTGGAATGGAAAAGCTATAGACAGTTCAACTCTCCTGGTGGCAGTAACGCCGGCTTCCCTCCTTCCCTCTCTCACCACATCAGTGGTTCTCTAATCCTGGACACCGACCTTGAAAACCAAATTGTTTTGTGTAATGTGCCCATTGCTGCAGATACAGGAGCTTGTAACTGGCCTGATGAGCTGTTGGCCTGCAGGCAGTGTGCTTTGCCTTCAAAAGTACCTGGTTGAATATATCTGCAAAACAAGTCTGCAAATGGTGAGAAGAGGAAATTAAATCCTTCTGGAAGTATTCACTTCTGGCTGTGGCAGTGCCCCTGAGGTGTTCCCCTGTTTAGGGCATTTCCAGAATACAGGGAGGGGTAATTAAGGGATTTGGTGAGAGCCTGCACAAGTGTACCATGGGCTGTGCTGAGGGCTCTCCCCAGGGGCACTGGGAAGAGGGCTCAGCACTTAACAGAGGATGCCTGGGATAAAACTGATGGTGGGTGGTCCTGAACTTGATACAATTGCTGAGACCCAAGGTCACTCAGAGGCTCGGGGAAACCAGACATGCATGTCCTGGGTGAGGACTTTCAACATTTTACTGTCTTTAGGACCCTTGCTTTATTAGCCTTAAAATGTGCAGGTGTTTGGTGAAATGTTATTCATAAAGGCCCAGTTAAACTCTTCATCTGGACCTTTCCATAGCATATGAATTTGGGCCCAGCATACCAGATGCAGGTGTTGACTTTCTGAGGCTGAGGATGACATCTTCCCTTGGCCTCTGACCCTTTCTGACACTAGGTAGAAATTAGTTTATCCAGCTTAGCACCTTGAACCCTTGACCTGCCTTACCCACAGGGAGCAAATGCTTTCTCTATGCTTTAGCCTCATGAGATATTTCTGGCTTTGCACATAACAAGGAGGTAGGTAAAGTGATGTAGGTACAAGGACCTTTGGGCTGTATTTAAAGACAAAGGACACTAAAGCATATGCAAGTGACCTGCCCTGGGAAAATCCAAACTTACAGATTGTTAGAAAGGTTGCAGGTACAATCATTGCCTGCAGCCTACCTTCCCAAGCAATGTTTGGGTGTGATTTAGGGGGTAGTGTCAGACAGAGACAATTCCCAGTAGTCTTTTCTTTGAGGGGCAAGGATACTCCTTTATGTGTGCAAGAGACTTGTCACATTGAGTTAATGGATGTCTCACAAGATTTACTAACCTTGATGTAACCTCTAGTACATTACCTCTTTTTCAGCTTTCTCACTTGATTTTGAGACAAATTTAATTAATAGATAAATGTAGCATGTAGAAAATATTGTTAACCATCTATAGCCCTTAAGTTTTCATTGAAGTTATTATTAAACTTATTTTTAATATATCTATGTGCTAATCACCACTATCTTAACAGATAACTACACTTTAAGATATCTATGTCAGAGTCCAATGCTGTCTGTGTAATCAATAGAGAGAGACAAATGCCTCTTGGGGACGATCTTGAGACCCTGAATTAGGAGCCTAATAATTAAAAAAAATGAGATGCAATAATTGCCTTCTATAGAGTCATGCAAAATCCTCTATAATGTAGCAATTCCTCCCCATTTTTTCAGCTCCTTTTTTTCCAAAACATTTGTGATTTGAATATCTCATGTTAGATATACCTGATAAATAAGGTTTAGATTTCTGTTCCAGATCTCATTTTGACTTCCTTTTGGCTCTACCCAAAGATTAATTTTTTAAAAATTAAGATTTTGTCTACTTTTAGTGGAATTAGTTATATAAAAATCAAGGCAGTAAAGTTTCAGGTAAGGAAAGGAACCTGAAAAGAGACAATCAATAACATTTATTAAAACACTGTTATTATATATGCAGTTAAATATTTAAAGACAAACAACCAAATATAAAGAATTCCTCTCAAAAGCTCTGATTGTAGTATCAGGATCTTTTAATCTACACTGTATACTCCTAAGTAACAAAGACATCTTTGTGCAGTTAAAGGTTAAACATTTTGATAGACCAAAAAATTCATGCCTGGACTAGATGTAATATACTTTTATTGTGCCTGAATTTTCTCACAAATGGAACTGTAATATCTTATGTAATGGAAACAGAATATGAACAGGGCATTTATATTCAAAGAATACTATGAAATTTCATATTTTCCCCTTTGGGTTTTCTTGAGTGGGGCTTTATAATTCTAGCCACATATTCAAACACAGATAAAATATCTGGCTTCTTTTTTGGCCAGGGGACAGAGATATGAGTCATGGAAAGCAAGATTTATTGGTCTACCAGAAACTTTTAGTTTAAATTTTCTCCTGTCAAATTATTTCAAAGAAACTGAATCTGCATGTAATTGCACATAACCATGAAAAGTGCAGCTTACTCTTTGACTAATTTAATTCACTGCCTTTTTGCTGAGGTTCTGGCCTGTGGCTTTGCTCTAATAGACACAAATCTTGTGTTGACTTATCCAAGTCTCCTGTTTGATTTACTGTTTTAATGTACCAGTGATAAACAGCTTAATATGCTCATTGCAGGACTTGAATATACTGTCCAATTATTGTCATATTGCCTAGAGGTGTGACTAGACACACAGCCTTTTCTAAAACCTGTGCATTGTTTGAGAACCGCATGAAAATAAGAGTTAAATAATCAGATGGGTGGCTGGTCTGTGAAATTGGCATCCAGCTCAGTGGAGCTTGAAGGGACAATAGCAGCAGTATCACAGAGCAGCAAGAGAAACCCCAGAGATCTGGTTCCCTGCTGCCAAGGGGACAGCTTGGAACTTTGAGAGCTCTGACATCAAGAGGTCAGCCAGGACAGGCTGGTTTGTACAGGGGACCCCATCTGCAGGGTCAGGAGTTAAACTCCACCTGGAGTGAGGTTCACACTGTTCCAAAGAAAAAGCCTGAAAACTCTAGTGAATTCTGGAGCTATAGGTCTCAAAATATCTGGGCCCTGACTTCAGGAATGATACAGTGATTATTTTGGCTAGGGACGTTCCCAATTTTCCAGGTACATCTGCCAAACAGAATGGACATTTCAGTGCTACGGTTTTATGGGCTATTTGCTCAATGAATGAGGCTTTGTTGACATCTAAAAGGCTGTAGCAATATGGTGTCGTCTATGGAGGTACTCAGCCTTCCAGGGAAGCATTCACTTACACCCCAAAACTGGGTGAATTTAGACAGTAATGTAGGAGTATGCGAAGGCAGTTTAGGGAAAACTTGACTAACTTCTTTAATTGATCAATAAGGCCTTAGATTTCTGAGGGGAAAAAAAGAAAAGGCTTCTTCAGCAACCCAAAATAGTGTTAATGGATGTCCTCAAGTATCTTCAAGGATTTAAGTACACACAGGTCTTCCTCCTGCCACATGCCTCACAGAGTCCCTGGTGGGAGCACAGTGCTCCTAGGCACATTCGGAGCTTAACGCATTGGCTCTCCTGTTTGCTTGCGGTGGTGACATCTGTGTGGCAGAATATTAACTAGAAATAAAAGGCCTAAATTCAAGGATTTCCTAATCTTGTGGAGGTTTCAATCCTAACTGTTCACACAGAAAAATGCTATAATGGTCAGACTACAAGCATCTAAGGTGTTATTGTACCCTTACACCCTCAGCATGTCATACCCTCAAAAGGAGAAAATGGTTAAACCACACCTGGACCTCCTAGAGAGCTTAGAGCATTATGCTGGGTATGAAGCAGCATAGGGCTCTGCTGTCAATATTAATTACGGGTTTTATCCCCAAATTGTATAAAATAAAATCTATAAAATCTATAAATGACACATAAAGTAGAGTTTCTGGACCCAGGACTGAGAAATGAGTAGCTGAAGCCCAGTGCTAGTGAGCTTGGGTTCCCTCCAGGCTACTTTTCCTCCTTTGGGTTCTTTATAAAATAAGGCAAAGAAAAAATGCTGTTGATTGAATGTCCTAGTTGGATTAAACCTTATTTCAAAAGGCCTCTTCTGTTGGAATAATAGTGACTTCATTTCGGCTTTTGATGAAGAGATTGAAATAAAAAAAGAGATCAGAGTTCTGTCTGGTATAGTAATGTTACAAGAAAACATTATGATTTGGGGAATCTCCAAATTTTGCTGGGTTTTGGACTTGTTTTTTTACTGACTTTTTTTATGAACAGTACTGTGTTCTCTCTCATTTGGATTCTTAACCTCAGAAGGACTTTAAAAAAACTGCTGTTCAAACATTCTCACACATACCTGCTTGCATGTGTGCTCTCCACATTTTCACATGCTGGAAATGCTCTTGCGAACAAATATTTGCTTGTACAACAGTTCTCACAAGGTGAATAAAAGAACTTATGAACATTATCAAAGCAAATACATGTGGCGCCTGGTACATGAACATTTGTGATTACATTTTTGCAGGATGGAGCCAATGCCAACAGGGTTTCAGTACAATGCACAGAAGTGTACTTCAGATTAAAGGATATGCACTACTTCAGCAAGAATTAGAAGATCATTGTTCTTGGAGAGTTCCCTGGATGATATTCTAGCCCTGATAAACTGAGGGACAACTCTCCTACTTTCTGTCACCAGAAGTAATTTCATATGTTCAGATATTTTTCTATACTTTACTTCTGCCTTGTTTGCAGGACATAGCATTCTCTTGTTTGCTTGGATTGTTTGTTAAAAACAAAAAATAAAAATTAAATTGAGATAAACTTTATTTGACAGTCCAGTGCAAAACCCACCAAAGTCAGGAGAACAACTTGTGCCTATTCAGAGGGCTTTCAGCCAGCTGCTGACTGCCTATGACATATCAGAAATAGATTAGCAGTAGGATTTATGGTGTAAGAACTAGGCTGGTTTTGTTTTATCTCTTTTAATAATGTTGAATGCTCCAGGAAATGTTCAAACTCAGATATTAAGTTTCCTCCAGACTAAAGGTAAGAGCTGAGATCTTGGAGACTGCATAGCTAGCCAGTACAGGTAGAAGTACACTTAATGGATTGTAATATCCTCTGTCCCTGGTAATGTTTGCAGCATTAGGAACAAACCTCCCACTACTGGTACCTCCCTTTGACAGCAGAGGGAGCATTTCATCCAGTAACTCATTTCTCTTTCTACACTCTCATGAAAATCCTGGCAATGGTTAATAAATTACATTACCAAACCAAATATCTCTAATCAGGCAGGTAGCCTGTGGTCAGTTAACTGTAAACCAAGCTACAGCAGCTGAAAAATCACACAATGTAGGAAAATCAGAATGTGTTAATGGAGGAGATCAGAAACTGTTCTTCCTTTTTTTCTTGAGATAATTTCCTGAAGATTAAGAATCTAAATGAGTGAAAGAGAATAATTTTTCACTATTGAAAAAAAAGACCATGAGGGATAAAGCAATTGGCAAATATTAAAAACTCTTAACAACTAAAGACCAACCAAACAAAAAAAAACTGAGTAAGGAGAGTCCCCAAACCTCAAATTTGCTCTCAAATTTGCTCTCAAATTTTATTAAGGTCTGGCTCCTCAAAGCTCCCCATGAGTTTCTTTCAGACATGTCTGTGCTGAAAACACCAACTATTTTGTTACTGAATCCAGGCCTTCAGCTGCTGGGGAGGTAACAGAGAGAAGGCGAAAACATCAAACTTAAAGTACCTGGAACAGGAACGGCATCACTGATTTAATTGCAACCTGTGTAAGGGTAACAGATAAAAAGGGCATTGACAGAACATAAATTTTAATAGCTCTGATCAGATGATAAACATGAAGTAGCAATTTCCAATTGTAGTAGTTATTTGAGGAGATGTTTCTCTCTTTTTCAAAAATGTGCTGGCCCTGTCTCCAGCCTTTTCTGGTTAGAAAAATCATTTCTGACTACATTAGCAAATGAACCCTGTACACTGCAGCCACAGCACTGACAGTACCAGTTTTCCATGACCTTTTCTCACTGGACAGTTTATTGATCATATTGTTTGTTTCCTTGAATAGACTTTTTATTTTTCCTTGGCCTTTACTCAAGCAGGCTATGATACTTCAAAGAGATTTTATTAAATGAAGACCACTTGCCTCCAGGTGATACTAATAACGTTGATTCAACTGCACTACGAACTGACTTAAACCAGGCTGCATACATATGTCAGGATAAACCATGAGATTCAAAAGATGAAAAACTGCATCTCTAAATCAGTGGAAATTTTGCCTGTTCAAGGAGGTGGTCACAAACATTAAAATATTTTTATTTGCTCATTAATTTAGGCTTCAGCCCTGAGTCAAGTTCTACCAACCTTTTTAATAAAACTTGTAATACAACCTGTCTTCAAGGGACACAGAATGTTTCTGACTATACAGAGAGGTATTGGAGTATAAGGTAAGATAGTTCATAAAATAATTTTTTTAAGATTTTAAGAACTCTACACTTGATCAAGAACAAGCTGGAAGCAATGTTTAAGCTGAAGCCTGCTCTCTAAAAATGAAATGTTATAGTTAGAAATTTCATTTAAGTATTAGGGACTCATACCCTTTCTTAAGAAGGCTGCTTGATCAGTAACATCAAGGGTGAGGTTGTAGATGGACCTGAAACATCACTGATCACAGAATCTCAGAATGGCTGAGACTGGAAGAGGTCACTGGTGATGTTCATCTGGTCCAACCTTCCTGATCAAGCAAGGTTATCCTAGAGCACATGGCAAAGGATTTCATCCAAACATTTCTTGAATATCTCCAGTGAAGGAGACTCCACAATCTCTTGGGGCAAGAGATAACTCCAAACCTCTCAAATTTTATATTCCTTCTTCTCTTTATTGTATCAGGGGTTTTTTCTGTTATTTTTTCACCCTACTCCAGATTTTAATTGAATATTTTCACCTCTTTTTCTTTCTGAATAAACATTTCCTAACCATTGAGATGGTTGGCCAGCAACACACTTGAAATGAACATACCCCTGCAAGTATTGTAGGGTGACTCAGCCAATCTCACAAGCATGTTGCAAAGCTGGAAGCATGGTGTGATTTCTGAAGGGATGAATTTTTTATCTGCAATGAATAAAGCAGTTTTCTAGATTCACGAGCCTAAATACTCATGATTTCTTATTAAGCCAGTTTTCTGAGTGGAAAAAACTGTGTACCTAGCAGCCAGTTGTGCTAGCTGAACAAGATGAATATTAAAAATTGCTCCCACACAAAAGAAACCCAAACAAACAAGCAACAACAGCCAAGAAGAAGAAAAATTGTTTGGGTATTTGTTGCTTGAATTTTGCAGGCACTTCTTAGGACCCCTCTGGCTGGCCTTTAATTCCATATTTGTCCATCTCTACTCGAATACTGTTTTATTTTGAGTAGGCAATATGCAGACCTTGAAATTTGTGACAGGCACATGCTGGGCTATTTTTATTGAAGAAACTCCAGAATTCATGGCATGTTATGATAAATGCTTATCCTTGCACATTCTTAGAGCTGAATTTAAAAGAAACAGGAGGATGAAGCCAGCAGCTGAGATACCTGTCTAGAAAGGAGACTGACTTTCAGCAAGTGGTAGGAACAGATCCAAGTCCTGTCTTAGCTTAGGTCTAAGTTGATGGGTCTGCACTTGTATAAATGAGAGAAGAACTTGGCTTGTAAACTTCAAAAGACTCACAATAGAAAACAGGGGAAAAAATAGAAGAAATGAAAAAGCAAACAATGCCATGTGGAATGAATCTGAGACATCCCATCCCAGTAAGAACACTCAGCAGTCCATTATATTTATTCAGATCAAATGCAGACTGTGAGATATATAGACTATGTTAGGATAGGGTGGGAAAGCAAAAAAGTTCAAATAAAAGCATTATTTTGGCACTGCTGCTGTGATTAATGTGGGTTATAAAAAGAGTGCAACTAAGACTGGCACTGAAACTCCTGATAACTAAGCAGGTTCACAGGGATAAACTTATTATGACAACCCTAATATTGAGGGAAAGAAAATACAAAAGCAGGATCTATAATTTTATATGAAGTACTTATTGGTAGTAAAAGGATTTAATTTAGATGGAACAATGATGTTTGAAATTGAACAGGAATCCATTAAAATAAACAAATTATTGTAATAATAACTGAATAATCAAACCACAAAAATAGCAAGAGACAAATTTGTCCTTCAGTGGAAAAAAATACTTCATGCATACTAAGTACTGAAGACCTGCGTCACCTATGCAGACCAGGGAAGCCTACATGGTCCACACTCGTGCACATTTTACCTTTTAACTATGAAAACTATGGCTATCTAAACTTTCTTGGACATAAGTGAGTTTGTAGGTCAATCTTGCAGAAAATCTTTTACCTGTTTAGTATGGTGCTGCTGTTGTAACCACAGGGTTACTCCCTCTTTTTTTGATTGCTGAAGAACAGCTTCTACTTCTGGAAACCTCCTCAGAGGCACAGGAGCTTTACCATTTCTTTTTCATTGCTTAAATTGTACAAATCAGGTACTGGTATGAAGAGTTCAGAGGGGAAGGAAGGTGTCCAACACAGAATTGTGCTAAAGAAAGACTTGACTCCACTGCAGGGTACAGCAGACCTATGACCATCACCTGTACACTCCAATTGAAGTCTTTCAGTGTTCAACTGGTTTTCAGCTGGTTCCTGGAGTGGGTTTATATGTTAACAGAGAAAAATACTCCCTTGCAGAGAGCTACTCATTGTAGCTGTAGCAGCATTGTTACGGGTCAGATGATTCACCTTTTGAGGTTCACGTGTCCTTTGTGTTGGTTCCAGAGTCAGCCTGGATGCAGATACCTCAGACAGTTTGAGTGGGAGGAAAGCACAGCTTTGACCTGAGTTACTAAGAAATACTTCTCTGAAATATTCTTAAACTTACTATTTTGTTCTTCTTTTTCAAGTACGCAGCCCTGTCCTGAGTTATTCAATAGCCTATGCACAGGTTTGACTGTATTTCCCCACTTGCCATTAATTCCTATGGATGAAACTAATCTAGACAAAGTGACTAAAATAGACAGACAAAAAAGGAGGTAAAATTACATCATGGAGTTTATAGCAATTTGGGAAGAGAGAAGAGCCTCCAAAGAGACTATATAGATAATCCTCCTTATGACTCACAAGAAAGTTGCTTAATCTGAGGAAATACATAGCACATGTAGAACCTATTTCTAATAGGATCATCCTCTAAATATTTCAAAAGTCACTCCAACTAACTGAACTTTAAAATTATTTAATACCTCTCTGCCAAACTGGAGAGTTAGAACAAAGTTCTGTTTGCTTGAAAGGAAAAAGAAAAAAAAACAAATATTATTTTTAAAAATGTTATCACCCTGAATCTTAGCTCTACTTGCAGAACATCATTTTGCCAGTCCATCAAAATTAGGACTTTGTGTTGGTAACTTTAAATATGACTATCTTTCTGCAAACTGTGGTTCATAATGAAAAATCGTGACATAACCTGGCTTTGCTTTCACAAGTTTGTAATGGAGAGGGGGATATAATTATTCAGTACAAAAAAATTGCAAAAGAGCTGGATAGAAATTTTTATATGTCTGAGGGCTTGAAAGCAATTTTAAATGGTGGATATGTTTTTCTTTTTTCTGTTTAAATTAGGTGAACTACTGGTGGTGGCAGGTTGACCATTGTTATCTTTGTACCTTAATTTTATAAGACAATTTCTTGTTTTGGAAAACAACCTCTGTGTTTTGAAAGAATTTCGCAGTTCTATCAAAAAGTCTCAACCCATCAGATCATGAATTCCATTGGAATCAGTACCATCCCTTTCTTCTTGAGGGGCACTAGTTCCAAAGCATGAATTACTGGGAATTTTTGAATAATTTGAAGGTTTTAGAGAAGATTTTTTTTAATATTTGATTTTGAAACACTTTATGCTTTATTAAACATTCTTCCAGATGGTAGTAAATGTCTTTTCCTTGATGCTTCAAACTCAAAAAACCTGTCTGTTTCTGTTACTTTAGTGAATGTATCTATTCTATAAATTAGGCAGCTACTACACTTGAGAAAACACTGATGAGAGTAACTACTTTGAAAATCTTAGGTACAATTAGTTGTGACATAATCAATGTTTAATAAGCTAATGTAAGTTACATTAGTTTAGTTTTCCTACATTTTACTTCAGAATTTGGGTAAAAAATTAGAGATAATCCAAAGGGAAGTTTCTTATTTAGTGGCTATCTGGCATAGTAAATTGAAATAGGAGGGAAGGTTTAGTTAGGTTTAAAGTTACAATAAATCATTTAAATAGATGTTCTGTATTGAAAAAGCAAAATAAATATAATCAGTGAAATTAAATATCCTTCCTGCAATAATCCCAGAATTAATTAGTTTTTATAAGATTCATGATTAAACACACCATCCATCACTTTAGAATGAGCCTGAAGGGGAACGTTTGCAAAATACAGATTCTTCACCAATAATAAAAATAGTGCTGCTCCATAATGCTACAAGATCCCTTTTCTGTGAGTCCCATTTTTTGTATTGTTAGTTAGAGAAGGCATTTCTTCTGCATGCCTTCATTTTTGCAGACATACCCAAAGGTTTTGGGGATTTTTTTGTGATTCTTGTATGCATGCAATGGCCTAATTGATATGAGCATCGTACATCTATCATTAAGTCTTAACTTTCTGTCTTACTGGGTTTTACTCAATTTTACATATTTCCAATGCTTTTCTCTTTTAAAATGAAATCTAGCAAAGCTTTTCTGAAAGTGTGGGAGAGAAGCCATGCTAAAAATATCTTTCTCTCTTGCAAGTATCAAATCTTACTGCAACCAGTTACTTCTACATTGACACATATATTAACACCTACTGAGGATGTAGCTGAGGAGCAATAAACATTCCCTTATAAATAAGTTCAAATTGTCTCTGTTTCTAAGAATAAAGAAAATCTGTAGATTGCAAAATTAATTGGATTATTAAACGTAGTGTCTCATCCTGAAATATACCTGTTATTTATGGCTACGGCTTCATCAGGATTAAGAACAAATGAAATATATCAGATTGGCATCCTGGAAAGTACAAAATGCCCCTCCCTGCTTAAAGGATAAATGGTGTAATGCTTGTTAATCACTACAGATGAAATGTCATCTTCAAGCATTTGGAAATCATTATTATGTTCATGATAATTTTTACATTTGGTCAGGTTAAAGCAGTATGAAGAAGCTCCTGCTGATTTTAATAATTCCAGACTGATTCAAACACATTAGTATTCATGGTCTTCCTGTATCTTTACTTTTCCTTATTTTTTTAGCATTAAAGAGGTAAAAAATCCCAGTATACCTGAAAAAAAAACCCATTTAAAAGCAGACATAGAAGAAATGGTTTGATTGCTCTATGAATCAAAACATATTTTGAACTCAAGTCTGAATAGAAAAATACTTGTATATTCTGTAAAAGTATAGAAAAAGAGACACCAAGATTATTTGAAGTATTTTTGCCTCTGACATATAATGGTCTTGTCCTCCTTGGGAGCATGTAGCTTGGATAACCTACTTAATTAAGTTCAAGGAGAGTGACAGGCAGGAAAATTGCATTCATGAATGAGGTTACATGGAAACTCTATTTTAAAATTAAATTAAGGAAGCTGAATTCATATTGTAGCAGTATTTTGAGCACCTGAGTGTCAGCAAGCACTTTACCTACCAGCTCATGCTGCTCAAGTCCTCATAAGCAGCACGTCCCTCGAGGCAGACAGATGAGTGAGTAGGCAGGAATTCAGGTAACAGCTACATTTGACCCACACAAACCCATCTATTGAAGATGACCACAATAAGTGGGAAAGGTGGCAGTAGAACATAGATACCCCAGCTCTTCACCTAGGATTGTATATATGTGTCTTAGCAAGTGCTTAAAATAATTCAATGCCAATGTACTATTAGACTTATATTTTATAAGGATATTGGCACAAAATCAATGCAGACAGTAAGATTTCCTCATTTTTTGCTTCTTTTTTTAATAAAGAAAGAAGTGACAGTTTAAAAAATTTGTTGACAAGTGTTATGTCAATATATGGCATAGTCGTGCATTTTCTGGGTTTATATCCTAAATATTATTGGGATAGTAAAAAAAGGTTAAGAAGAAGTTGATTTGAAATGTGGGCATATTCGTGGCAGACACATATCCTGAAGTGATTGAAATCAATTCATGCTGGCCTCAGAAGTCAGGTGTGGTTTTCACTTTCCTAGGTGACTACTCTTTGGTGGCTGGAAGCTGCAAACTGAAGACAACAAAGAACGAGCTGCAAATAACAAATGCTGCTCACATTCAAGTCATTATATCTGGAGTCAGCATAATTCCTTTTTCTATTCATTTATTTGGCCTGATATCTGGAACACCCTCTTTTGTAGCCAAAAATATCACAGAATGGTTTAGCAAACTACTTAAAACCTGTCAAAAGCGTATATTTTAAAAATGATAAATCAGTCATGAAGTACCACAGATTTTTTGTCTCAATGTTAAATAAAAAAGTCACATGGGAGCAGCATTTCTTCCAGCAGCTAATATAATGAACTCACCTCTAGCTGAAATGCAGAACTGTAATATTAATTCTTAGGCATTTAGGCAATTGAGATGAAATCTTTAAAACACTGTGTGAATAGTACATGAATCATTGATCAAATTGAAAAAAAACCTTGTCCTTTAAAGAGGGCTAAGAACTAAGGTAGATATAATGTCTTTTCTGTAGTATTTGTGGCCTTGCCAATAAAAAAAGATATTTGTAGCCTGAATGAGCTCAAGGCAACAGTCTTGGTTTTATAAATGACATCAGTGACCTTTTGGGAGCAAAAACCAGGAGCTCAGGAAGCTTGGAACAAAGTTCTTTTCTCATGTGCATAGCTGGGGAAGAGGGAAGGTGTGCCAACAAAAGCTTTTATTTTGTCCTGTGATCTCAGTCAGACCAAAGCAGGTCGCATTCAGGTTTGGTGTGGCAGTGATATTTTGGCATTTCAAAATCAAAATAAACTTCCTAATAAGCCGGTGCTGGCACCAGAGTAGTATAATCAGGGATCAGGTATAAGTCAAAATGACACAGTGCCTCACAAAGAAGTTAAATGTTGTACCTTGTTAAATGATACTAAATGTAATAGAAGTTTTCTGCATTAATAATAGATAATTTAATAGTAGATAATAGTAGATTATTTTGAAACATAGCTGCAAGATTAATAGTAGATAATTTTGAAACATAGCTGCAAGATTAATTTTGACCACACATCAAACAGGGCAGTAATACAAGATATAACCTGTAAGACTGCCTGGCCTTCTTGCAGTTAAATGTGGTGCCCTGCTGCGGCAGTGAACAGCAACCCTTCTGTTTCTGTGTGCTTTTCTCCCTCCACGTAATAAATAAGGTTTTTAACCACAGAAATCTGCCCAAAAATCAAAAACCCACTTTGTGATTGTATCACTTTGCTCTCAGTGTATCCTTTTACATATGGTAGTGTGGGCTTTATCTTAACTAACACTTCTGCTAGCTTTATTTCTTCCTTTTTTAATATTTATGAGTAGAAATGATTTTCTTTACTCTCTTTTTTGTTGTTAAGAATCTCAACTCCTTAAGTCTTCTCATTTATCACAGGTTTTCTTTCTTTCATAATAACCAAGTAGCCATTCTTGGCATCTCCTCTGATTTGAATTAATTTTCTTGAACAGAGATCTCTCCACAGAGATTTTTTGATCATCACAGTTATTCACATTTTGGATGGTGATTCCCAGTCTTCCTCCATATTTACGTTGATTCCCAGTACCTACTGGTTTGCTATAATGTGCTCCTAATCAGGTTTGAATTTTCCTATTAGAACTTTAAACCAGATTTTTCTAAAGACTATAAACTGACACATTCCCTTAAAAGCCTTTTTCCAACCAGGCACTGCTTTCCTCAATCACTGTCTTTCTTGAGCCATCCCTTTGTTCAACATTCAGTTCCTCTGCTAACCCGTCTCCTCCAGTTTCAGATGGAATTTCCTTTGTGCCATTGCATCAAATCCTTTACCAAAGTAGACAGAAACAAAAGCGGCAACATTTCTTTTGGCCTGGAAAAAAAATTCCTTATCAAGGAAGTTACCTTTTCAAAGATCTCTGAGAAAATCTGCCTTTGGGAAACACATGCTGAAGTTTTCCTCATTTATTATTGTCTTATGTCTTTAATTATTCCCTGCATCCACAGCTCGTTCTAATACATGCATGCAATTGAGAAATATATCTAAATTGGACTTTTTTTCTCTTGAATGACTCCCACTAGACATCAGAATTTCTATATGACTGTTTCGTTAAACAGTCCTTGGTACTGAACCTGTGATTTCACATACCAGTTTTTTATGACACTGGAGTGAGTTTATGCTGGCTTCCCGTTTTGAGAACATTTTACCTGTTTAGATTCTGTTGTTACTCAAGAGCTGTTTTCATTTTCACATTCTCATTTTCATTTGCCTTTGATTCTCTACACAAACAATTATTCTCCATGCAACCTGACACTAAGTACTCATTTATCTTCACACATGTAACTGGGTTATGTTAATGTTCAAAGTCAGAGGGCTGCACAGTTTTTCACACTTTCTTCTTCAGTCTGTGTGTAGCAGAAAATAGAAGTAGTTTTAAATTACTGTAACAATATGTAAATTCAGTGAAGTACAGGCTAATCTCTGATTAGTGCTGGCTATGAATGATGAGACATTTTTTTATTACTTCCCATTTTTTTCTTCTTTTCTAATTCCAGCAATTACTATTCTTCTTTGTTATACACAACTATTCAGCCTTAGCATCAACCTCAGACATTCTTTCTCCTAACTCTTCCTGAGTTCTCACAGATTTATTCTTGTCTGAAAGATTTTATCCGTTACTATAAACCCTTTTTTTCATAGACTCTGTCTCTTCTATTTCCATCTCCTCTTCCCCAGTTATCCTAACCTGTCTCCCTGTGATCTGAATCAATCTTAGGAAGAGTGATTTCTGATCCTCTATAGATACATTTCACATTGTTCTTATCTTCAGCTCTACATAATTTACCAAGCATTTTCTCTAGATCTCATCTCTTTTTTTTTTTGACATGTTCCCTCTGGTTTTGCTGCCCTATCTTATCTCTTCTTAAAGGCTAGTTTAATGGTTCTTAATTTTGTCCCCACATTTTTCTCTACAAATACATAGCTTTTCTTTCAGATCATGCCCTAACATTAGCTGAAAGGTGTCAACTATTGTTTTGGTTATAATAATACTAGAGAAACTATGTTAACATGAACTTCAATACAGACTAGCTGCCTTAGAGCATATCTGAAATCACTGGTGTGTTTAAGGTTCTTGAACTAGAAGCTATGATTTCATAACTGATTTCAACCACTATCTAAACAAGCTACAGTAGAACCTCTATGGATAAGCTTATCTCAACTACCTTTAGACCAAAAATAACTTTCTGTTTTCTCAAGCGTTCATAAATATCACTTGCCAAATTACAATATCAAGTCAAATGATGTGAGATATAAATTAAAAAAAATATTATTCATGATTGACAAACTAACCTACAGGCCTTTTCAAAATAAAATCTAGTTCTGGAACCTAGAATAGGTATAGGAATTAGGAGTATCATTGGAGGTAAAAAAGCTTGGATCTCCACTCTGCATGACATATGTGAAAAACTTGAATATGAGGCACCCACAGACCAGGTGAATAAGCTGTTCACCAGGTAACAGATTAGAAAACACTAAATTTTATTCCATCATTGAACAATGAAGAGAAAACAAACTTTTAATAATGTTGAATCAGCACTTCCTATTCAGTCCTGGACCTAATATTCCATGGTCCAGATGAATGTCCTTATCACACGTCTATGTCTACAGACATAGAAAATATATTCTTCTCCCTCTCTGTCTCTGGGAATATGAAATTATTTACTAAAAATGGAACACCACCAACACAAACTACAGTAAACTCATCCAATGAAAGTCCCAAATCATACTCCTATGGTGATTCAAGTCCTTGGTCTGAAATATGTGAGATAATTGTTCTTTTAAGTCCTTAAACACTTAACCCCTATCAATCCCTTCCCTTCTACATCCATCTCCTTTCCTTCCTCCTTTCTTATCTTAGTGTGGTACTTGCTTTGATAGACATTAGCTCTTGGCTGATGGAAAAACTTTCTTGAAAACAATAAAATACTGTCTTCACTATGATTCCTTGGGAAGGCTCCGTTTAAAATAAGTGGTATTTTCTGTCAAAAGTGTTTAGGTCGAAAATCTTCAGTAGGAAATAGTATGAATAACTGCAGGGAACTATTGTAAAGGAAATTTACTTACATGATTTAGGACCAGCCAGCTTGGGCTATTGGGTATCTGCTGACTTCAGACAATTCTCTGAAAAAATGTTCCTAATAATTTATAATTAATCAAGTCAATTATTTAAGTGAATATAATTTTTTTTTTTACGAAATAAGGCTATATTGTAAAACAGTCAGATTAGGAAAGATTGTAACTAAAATTGCTCTTGTTATTTCATTCTGGTGTCTGAAGCCTTTAATTATATAATCTTATGTTATTTATTCCATGCAGAGAATGGGGAGTACTCACTTGCAAGCAGCTAATCAAGGTTGTGTATACAGTGTGCAGTGTTTACTGTGTAGCCCAGGTTATGTTTGCTGCCCAAAATGTAGGAGTTCCAATAGATTATTAAAATCAACATCTGCTTTGTCATGACATTCCTCATGATGACATCCAAGTCCTTTGCATTTGTTTACTAATTTTCACATCTTTGATGGGCTTGGTGGCTGTGCGAAATGGGAGAAGGTCAAAAAGCTTGAAGCTGATGCACACAGTAAATCAAATGGATCTTTTAATTTGAGGCATCTGTTAGCTTTTTTTCAAAGTATCATGGTATATACACAGCACTATCACTGTTCAAAACATGCTAAGTGTATCTGCAAATTTCGTACTGGAAAATAGGGATGAACACAGAAATAAATATTAAAAACACTGCCATTGACATCCGGGACAAATTTCACTGAAGTAGGGTTCTAATACTGATGTCTTCAAGGCAAATGCAAGCAAGAGGTTCTCAAGGCAAAGTTCAACAGCATTTCATTTTCCCACACTTAACCTTTGTCACTCAATACTCACCTTCCATATCTGTGGGAATGCGAAGATGCAACATCTGTACAGAGCTCTGGCTGATTTTGTGCTGAGACTAAGGCATGGCAACTTTGGAAGACTTAAATAGGAGATTACATGTAGGACTTTGTCATATTGGGATTCCACAGGAAATACAAATACTGGAATTACCTAATTTGGTATTTCCTTATTTTTGAGCCCAAATTCTAGTCAATGGGACAGGACAAGAGTTATTCATATCGCTAATGAACTAGCTAGAAGGTGGAAAACTAGTGGTCAAATTTCACAATAATAGGCGATAACCAGTGAAATCCTTCAAAGATCTGTGGAAAAAGCTGATGTAAACATAACTGACTTAGAATGGAGGACAAATGGCAAGCTGACAAAATTTTTGTATGTTTGGGCACTTAAAGCAAAAGCTGACTATAAAGTTTTGTAGCAAATACTTGCAAACCTGGGTATCTGGGGAAGAATATGAGTAAACATGCATAAAAAATCAGTCCCAACTTTATTTGTATCAAGAGTAGCTCTGACCTACCTGTTATGATGTTGAAGTGAGATAATGAATTAGATAGGAGAGATCCTGTGGTTAACAGGTGGAAATCAAAACAAAATACATTATTTATACCTCTGTAAAGACCCCTGATGCATCAACTTTATCCCTGTACGAAAAACAAAGATGTAGTGAAACTGGGAAAAGTGCAAGAAGTGGAGAACAGGTTCTGGATTAGGAGGATGGTGCAGACACCTATGAAAAGCCTGTCAAAAACAAAATCAAAAGCAGAATATGTAAAAGGACCCTTTGTCCTTACAAGGAGATGGCTGAAGGAAGTATGATGGAAGTATGTTAAAAAATGCAAAACTATGGATGGAAGAAATGCTGAACTGACATCCATTCATTGTCTCTTCAACTTCAAGGACCAAAGATTCTCAGAAGAAACTGGGCTGGGCAGGGGATTCTTAGGTTCAAAATTAAGTAGAGAAATATTTATCCATATAACAAATTTACATACTGGTATTTGCTGCAGAAGTCTGAATGTCAAAAGCTTATGCAGCTTCAATTTGCTTAAGTTTATGAGAGAGAAATCCATTGAAAGCTACACCAGAGTTCAGAGCCACCACTTCTGGCACAGCAGGTCCCCAGTGTTTATTAGAGAGTGCTGGAGGGGAGTGTCATACACACTTCCTCTGTTATACTCTCCCATACCTATCACCTACTTTGAGTGACAGCATACTGGGCAAGAGAAAGAGTGCAAATATTGTATTTCTTTTGTTCCTCGTATGCTTTTCTGTGTGAGTTTAGGTATATATAGAATAGAGAACAAAAAGACACATAAATGTTTTCATATATAAGAAATACTTAAGGTTAGGTTTTTGGTTTTGTTTTTTTTTAAGTCTTTAGGTAATTGACTTAAAATAAAATCAGTTTATTATTATAAGTATATTGTGTAGCTGAAGCTTGCATCATGGTTCACATTAAGAGTTTCTAGGCCAAACTAATTACTCTCTTCCACCAGTCAAACAAGGCATTCGGTCTAGAGACATGTATGTTGCTACAAGTATGTGTTTTATATGTGATCTCTTAACTTCCAGCTGCTTTTGGGCTTTGACATAATTTGGACCTCTCAGCTGTCTTTTTGCTCCTAAACTTGTGCAATTGCTGGCCCTTCATCTACTTGACCTGTATTCTCATATACTGTGGGAGGGAATTCACAAATCTTAGAATAGCAAAGAAGCTGGGAGTAGCTCCACCAACATGACTCCTAAGATGAGCATCTGTGCCATATTTTGTCACCTATAAAAGATGTAAGATTTGGGCTGGATATTTTAGCATATTTTTTAGCAAACAAATTCAGTGATCCATTAGGATTATCCCAGGAAGTACCCAAACAAATGAAAATTAAGTGTCCTTGAATCTTCTTCTTTGTAAAAAAAACCCAAATAGCTAAAATACCTTTGGGACAAGAAAATCCATAGATAGGATCCTTGGTGAATGAAAGTTAATGGATATACTGTGCAATAAGATTACCTCCAGCTCTAGCAGCTGACAAACTGACCACTTCTATTTAAAGCAACAACTTCCAGTGTTATAATAGAAATCTAATTTAATGAGACTCCGAGTCTGTTTTCCTGCATCTGATTTCAGAGTCCAACGGGGAGATGAGATACTGTTTTCCAGATGCTTTTAGAGAAGGCAAGAAGTAACTGGGCTAGAAGTAACTGAATCATGAACCCTAATTTTTTATATTCACATCAGCAGGATCCTACCCAAGAGGAAGCTGTGATTTCCTGTCTTTAAGAGGTCCCCTTAAATATAGCTCTGAACTGCTGTGGTGAGATAGTTGTTGCATAGTCTTTTGGAAAAGAATTATTATTTACATAAAGTGATATCTTCAACATGTAGAGACATTTAAATACATACAGATTTTCAGTTACCTAAAATCTTCCATGAAGTTCAAAGTCGAAATCCTATTTAAGGAAACAACTTTCTTTTCTAATCTGTCTTCGGGGCTGAAATTGAACAGAGTTTATGTCTCTGCAAAGGCACATACTACAAAGGTTAATGACAGTATAATTTAAAAGTAAAAAGGTCTTGTAGTCACTGGGAATTTTAGTTCTGATTTCTATAAGTATGGTAACTTGCAAATATTTTCCTCCAAAATTCCTTAAACTACTCCCCTTAAAAATTGTATATATTTTGCTTGTATGTTTTAATATTATTTTAATTTTCATTTCACTGACCTTTGTTTTATAAAAAGCAAAGACAAAAGGAACCATAAAAAGTCATTTTATGATATCAAAATGTTAAGATAATAAGGATCTTTGATGACTTAACTCTGCAATTTTTAGGCATATAAAAACACAGTATTTGAAAATGTACACTGCTATACAGTTGCTCATTGTTCCAGGCCAGGACCCCTGCACCAGTGACATAGTTAACTGTTCAGATTTAAAGGCAGATTAAGCTGTCATTTGTGGTGCCTATGCCAGAAGATAATTCCTGTGTGTTATAGTCAGTAAATACACTTCCTTTTGCTGTAATCTCGTTGGCCAGAAAGTACAGAATCCCCACTCTAGCAGAACTCTGGCTCTCCATTAAGTTGAGCTGTGCTGCAGGCCTGAAGCCATCACACGTGTTGTGTTTGGACTTGGCTTGCCTTTCTTCAGCTTGTTTGGCTTTAACAGCAACTGATTAATGACAAGGTGGCTGTCACTTAATTTTAGTTTACTTAGCATTTTATGGTTATGTGGTGCAGTGCCTGTGGTTATGCTATAGAAAAGTGAACTACTGTAGTATAACTATGATGAAGTTTAAAGGACAAAGCTGGGATGACAGCAGAGCCCTTGAAGATTAGGGCACAATATGATTCCAGTGGTAGCAGGGCTATCAATAACTCACCAGTAACCAGTTAATGAAAAAAAATCAAAACTCAGGAGCTGGAAAGGGTAAAAAAAGAAATAGGAACAAGTACCCAATGTGAAGAGATGAAAGAGCAGGGTTTAAAGCATTAGAAAACATAAAAATGGCATCAAGAGGACTACAAGAAACCGTCTGTAAAAGAAAAGGAATTAACCTCCATCATTAGCACCATTGTCTTACAGCAAAGGTTTTAAGGAACACACGAATTCCCATAATTGTCTCTAGGCTTAACTGTTGACCTTAGGCTGCAGAGAACAGTGTAAAGGTGAGACTAAAAATGGAGATAATAAAAGTTTGGTGGTAGAAGATTTACTTAAATAGCAACTTTTGAAATATTGTATTGCTAACAAGACTTGCTTTCTATGTAGATTGTATTACCATCAGTGTATCAGGACCAATAATAGCACACATTTGTTTCATTTTGGTTATACTGCTAAAGCTTTCAATTCAGCCAATAGTAAATTCTAGACTTCATATAGAAGGTCCCTTTTTAGCCATAACAAGGTCTTGAGTGTAACACTGCTGAGATATAGGATATTAACAGTTGGTTTTATACTGCTAGTCCCTGGCTTCTGGAAAGCCAGCTGGGAACTCATGCAGCTGTTGTAATTCAGAATAGCTTTAATTTCCTGTGAACTGTTTATCAGACCAGACCAATACTGGTCATTGACAAATCCTGTAATCACCAAACCAGGAATAGCTTTGGAGCCACTTCATTGCCTCATACTGCAGACTAGGCTTCAGGCTAACCAGTCTTTTAAAACATGCAAGGTGATACACAGCATCTCTAAAGCAGGTTTCGATAAAGAATGTCCCCTTTGCATTCCTCCCTTTTTCAAACTGCAAGCTTTAAATGAGAAAAGAGTAGTTGAAATGTTTATAATCACACAAAATGAGAAGAATGGAAAGAAAACTTTGATTAATAAATAAGTTATACTGAACCAGCTACATCATGCAAGCCTTTAAGTTTTTAATGATTCCTGTTCACCAGCTCCTATGAGACAAATGCAATTACTCCCACTTTACAGTCAAAGTGAGATACCCATATACTTATGTACAGCAGGAAACTGAGTTACAGAGTAAGGATACTTTCAAAGTAATTGTGCCTGCTATTATTTTCACTACCCAAATAGTTTCCAGTTATCCTGTCTTGACTTTTGGCTTATAACACACAAAACAATTACCGTATGAGGCATAAAAAAGGGCTGATGTGTGTAAAAAAAAAAGAGAAGGCTAGGAAGACCATGTTGTATCCTAGGTATTTCAGTTAAATTCTTCAAGTTAGGTTGGATGGCTTCATGATAAAAATGGGGATGACAGTACTGGTCATAAGTTCTATTCCCACACAGTCATCATAAAATTTCCTTGTTTTAGACACTGACTTGACATATCCTAGTCCTTCCTACCACTCCATCCAAATTTTGCTATGTATCAAACAATAGCCTCCTTACCTGCCATTTGGATACAGAACATATACACATACAATATCCCACTAGTTTGCATCATTAAAAGTTATCAATCCTAAGGATTTTTTACCAAAGAACAAGTGCAGAAGATAAGCAGAAATCTAATTGTTAAATAACACGTTTCTTAAAGAAAAAAACAACCAACCAAACAGAACTCCCCAAACACCAGCTCTTTCTCATTCTTCCTGTAGTATCACAAATTTTTTTTTTTTGCAGTGTAGAAATGCATGATTACACATACATATTTTACATCTGAAATTGATATACAGTGCTACAGTCAAAACAGTATTATACCTTCTCTATAACAAATGGTACTGAATAAATACATGTGATACTGAAATACACTTACAGCCATTTCAAGAGATGATATAATGGTGATAGGGCACAACCAGTCACAATTAACACTACAACCCTGCTCTGTCAGCAGGTCAGTCATTTTCTTTAAAGCAACAGCAGTTAAATTAAAGTCTATGGACTGTTGTGGGAGCATGGCTTTTCAAAGAACTTTCCATTAGGGAACTGTTTCTAAAGGCAACAATGATGACTTCATTGGACTTCAAAAATTGTTGTTGCCCAAGGTATTTGATATACATCTCACAGTGGCTTAAATTGCTCTAAAGGTGTTCTCTTACTTAAACACTGATTTTTGTTGACAATCTTATGAGATTATTGACTTCAGCATTTTATATACTTTGACTTTAGAATAAATGCTCTTAAGAGTTATATAGGCTCCCAGATAATTGCAATAGTTATGACCCTAACCTTGCAGTGCTGACATTTGTCTATTGACTTGAATGAGCTCATATCAGTCACAAAGTTCACAAGGAAGAATATGTTCAGGGTGGGGATGTATGGGTGTATTCAAATGAGTCTAAAATCAATATATCTGAATTTTTCCTGCATCTCGTAGGAATAAAAAAGGAAGACAACATAATTGCAGAGCAAAAAGAAAGCACCAGAAGTTAATTGTGAAAATTACTCCTGCTGCCATCAGGATCTTAAATGGGCTTAAATAGCCTTCCCTCTAAAAAATAAACCCCATCCTTAGTGAAATTCGTCATTACTTGCCATAATAAAAAGTAATGAGGTAAAAGTAAGAAAACTAAGATTTGCACTGAATAACAAAATCAGATTCCTTGACTGCAGACTTAAGGTTTGCATTATGTGGCACTAAGTCAAGTTCTTACTTGTTTTTTTAAGTTTCTTAGGAGAAACTCTGACAATAGGAAATTAGTTCGAGTTAAGAAAGAGCAGATTGCAGCTGCCTTAGTCCACACCCTTCTTGCATGAGGAAAAAAGAAAAGCCAGTGACAGTTTCCAACCTATAAGCTGCCCCTTTATGATAAAAGAAATAGAATGGTATGTGGTTATAAGTGTTTTCAAATGTAGCCTGTCCATTTCCATTTTGAGATAACTTCCTCTTGCTATGGTAAGTAGCACCAAGATGATTGTATGACTCTTCTGCATAAGCAAGAAGAGTATTAATAGTGCAAGCTCGAGGATTTACTACAAATGAAATATTTTGAATTCTAATAAGGACTAGCAGGAGCCATTCTTTGGGATAGTTCCATTTTGAAAATACATACTTGGTGTGAGTAGCACAACAAAATTCAATATATTTGAAAATATCAAGGTGAAACTGATTTGTTTTGTAATGGTTCACACAACAGAAATTATGCTTGTTTATAAGAAAATAGTTGTTGCCTTCCCTGCAATAAAATAAAGCAAACTGGTCAATGAAGGTTTCTCTGGATCTCAAAGGCATACATCAATGATATCCTGTTAACTTCAGTAAGATTTGGGGGCATTTTTACTTTATTGCTAAAAAAAGTGAATACACAGCACCATGACTGCATGTATGTTTAGGGTTACATTTTCTAGACTGAGTGTCATCTCCCAGAAGAACAAAAACATAAAATTATAGCTACATAGTTTTAGTAATTCTTCAGCCATCCTTATTATCCACTAGAATACTTACTTGTTTGATTCATTTTTAATGTACTTTTTTCCTATCTTTTTCTTTTCCTCCTAAAAATCAGGTTACTGAAACACAACTTCTGGTAGCAATATCTGGAGATGAGCAAAATAATTTGCACAAACCATTGATTTGGAAAATGAAAAAATAAGCAAGGATTATCTTGAATACTCTGACTGTTCTGCAAAAATGTATTCAGATGAAAATCAGGCCTTAGACTCAATGCACCTCCACATCAATCTGTGAACTCTGAATATTGAAAGTTTGCTGGAACTGGTATTGCTAGTTTAGATAAGTTTTAGCTTGTGTTCTTAAACTTCTGCTGCCTAATCAGCCCAACCACTGGTTGATCCGTTGAACATATATAATCTAGGTCTGTTTGATTTAGATTTCTAATATGTTTTTATTGCAATGGATTGTAAGAATATGAAATAAGAGGGGTATGTAAAATGACCTCTGTAACACTACTTTGTTATATTATCCTTTGAACACAGTGAAAGGTCACCCAGGAACATGATGGAAAAGGGGCCCACAATACACAGAGGATGTGATTGATGTATCATATTTAGAATGTAATCTGAAGTACAAGAGATTTAACTTATTCCATGACATACACCCTGAAGTTTGTTTTCAGTTTGGTCTGAAACAATGAAAATAATGTTTCCATTTGCAGCTGCCATTGATTACTGTAATCCACAATGAAATTAAAAGACACAGTGGATCAAATCAAGGTATTGGAAACATGGCTCATTTACAGTGCAGAAGTGCAGGCTAGCATATGCATGAGAAATATGTTAACTATGCTAACTTTTCCCCCCATGCTGCTAGAAAGGAGAAGTTATGATTAACAGTTTAAATATCAACAGTTAGGCCAGCTCACCATGCTATCTTATCTCACTGTCTGAAATGGCACGGTGGTGTTAATGTGTTAAATATGATATCTTATTTTTCTTGTGACCTGTTTTTAAAGAAGTGATGTATGTATGCACACACACACACAAAGTATAGGCAGTCTGCTATTTTCTCATACGAAGCCTAATACCTCATGTGGGTGAGGCTCTTTTCTTCCAGAACAAAGCTAGGATTGTATGCAGCCTATAATTTTTCTTGCTGCTCTGGCTATTTTTCCTTTAGAAGATCTCCATCTGTCTATCATTATAATACGTTTGGACTATGAAATACACTCTAAATAAGGCTTTTTGGAGTTAGAAGCAGTAGGAATAGGGAATGCTTAATCACACTCTGCTCTGTTCTGTGAAATGGAAGGAGGATTTTTGGTATTAGGTTAACAGGAAGAGACATGGGATTAAATGTGCTTTTAAACCCCTGTTGAAGCATGGTGTGTATTTAAAGGTATCGTATGTAAAGATCAAAGCCCATAATTGCTGGCCTTTAGTGAGCCAAAACTGCCACTGAATCCTCTTTTTGTAGAGGCAGAATCCCATTTCTTTGTCAGGACCTAAAAGTTGGGCCTGGAATATTATTTGCTGCTGTTCATTAAGAAATATGCTAAGAAGCTTCTTCTCCACAGCTAGCTTTGTGATAAAGACATGTTGTTTGTGAGAAGTTGCAGGAACTAGAAAATGAGATTTTTAGGGACACATAAACTTTGCCTGGAGCTATTGGTGTAGGCACTGCTGTGTGATGACCCTGACACTGAACAAGCTTTGTGAGGTTACTGTGCTACAGTATCACATATTTATTTAAAAACATTTATTTTTCCTGATGTTTCCTTCATTATGTAATTATTTGTTACCTCACATATAGTTTCCTGAAAAATATTTTAACAAAATATTTATTGTTAGAGAATACCTGGTGAAGTTTTGGATGTCTCTTGGGGGGAAGGGTGTGGTGCCATTTGACAGTCAAATTTGCTAGAATTTCCTATCTTATTCACACTAAAAATGGAGGAACAGAATAAATATTCTGCCTGTCTTCCCCAGGAAAACAACAAATACATGAGTTTGGCATGATCTTGTTCTTCCATTGGAAGACTGGTTCATCTAGCGTAATATTTTTCCTCTGTAGAACTGCAGAGACTTTTCTCACTTCTCTGAGTCCCCAGAAAATGTTGCTGATCAAAGAGCATTGCTCAAATGTTCAATAATCCACTTATTCTCCAAAATCACAATCTGTATTAAATTTTGTCATTTTGGATTGGAAATGAGCCCCAGAAAACTGTTCTCTTAGCTTACCTTGTATTTTTCAAACCCTTTGGAACATTTTTTCATGATCACTTCTTCAGTATTGATAGACAGAAACACAAATATTATATACCAGCTAAATGGACTGCTGGGTACAAAAAGGTATTATTCAAATTCAAAGTTATTATTCAACGGTGGCAAGTATTGATGTGTACCACAGAACTGCTACTGCCAGGCATATTCTTCAACACTTTCCTCACCATCCTGGAAAGTATTAAACTAAAATAAACTGAAGTCCCAGTTTCCATACTGGAAAGTACTACTGTGTTGTGTGGAGGCCAGGTGAATGCATAAATGACAAAAGAATAAACAAACCACAAATTATGTGATTTGTATGATGGACTCCACTAAAAGGAGTGTGGCAAGCAGATAGAATGTGCATCTTTTAGTCAGGATGAGTCTGTTACTGGAATATGGTGCCTGGTCTGGGACCTCCTTATTCCAAAAGAGGAATTCTCAAGAAACTGGAGAGGATTCAGTGTAGGGCTACAAAGATGTTGAGCACCAACTGCACGTGACCTGAGAGGTGAAGCTGAGGGAAATGTGCTTCTTTAGTCTGGTGTAGGGGAAACTAAGTGGACATCTAAACACACGACTTTGAAGGCTGTTAGAAAGATAATGGGACAAAACTTTTTCACTACTATCAAAGACTATAACAGGGCCCAAAGACTGCAACTTAGAAGATTCAGACTGGGCATCAGGAATTTTTCACTGGGAACAAATCACTCAAGGAGGCTGGGAACTCTTGGACATTTTCAAGATGTGACTATGTGCAAAGTCATACCTGACCTGCTTTAGTATCAGTTGTGATAGTCCCTCTTGAAATTCAGGTCTCCAATATTTCTATGATTCTGTAGTTTATTTTCAAGACACTTTGTGGTGCTTGTGCAATCCCATATAGGGATCACCGTGCCTCAAAGAATTCACCCCAAAACAGTCACGACTGAAAGAAAAGGTGGTTTATAGAGTATCACATCGCTAAGCAAAATTATCTTGGTGTCAAACACTTCTTGATCATCTTTTATTTTGACAGCAGATTTATTGAAACCCATTTTTACAGATGTAATTTCTATGATTTGTCCTGCCAAATCTAAACAAGCTATAGAAATTTTGGCTTCCAGACCTCAGTGAAATATGCAAAGATTTAATCTGTCCTAATGTACCCTCACCTGACAAATCTCTTAGGGCATTTTTCTGAGAGGCAGGAGTGAAATCAGCTCTGAACAAACTTGTAAATTCAGTCTGTTACAGTTTAGCACATCCTGCCTTCACAGATACATTTTTTGTGAGCCAAAATGCAAAAACAGAGGTGTGGTAAGAATGTCTCTCTGAGGTATTATAGGGCATAAAGTACAGCCAGAAAACATTCATCATATAATTATCTCAGTGCTTTGGTTTCCATATTGCTTTATAAAATGTGTTTTAAGAAAAAATGAGATAATTCTTTTTGTTGTTGCAGGGGTGATTCAGTGCTTAATTGAGAATGTTAAACCAATAAATTCCCAGCTTCTGCCAAAGATCAGTGCTCTCTTTCAAAAATCACCAGCAAATGAAGCTTTGTCTTCATGTGAACACTCGCAAAAACATTAGAGTCATTATTCCAATTATTAGAAGCTTAAAAATATTTTTGGATGGTTTCCTGTAAATGTCACACCACTTCGCTAAAGATTCTGCTCTGAACTTTTAAATTTTTTTTCATTTTATTTTTGTTTTTCCTAAATTTAAAGAAACCCCTAGATAAAATGCAAGAAGTTTTCCTTCTGAAAAAAACACCATATATTGAGTACTCATATGCTTTTCAGAGCCCTGATTATAAATATCAGTGGGCCATAAATGTTAAAGGTTAATGGTGTAATTGATTGCTGTGGCTGAAAGGTGTTTAGCTTTAGGAATTACTACGGAAAAATTTATGTCTGCTGAGGTCAGATGAAAAGATCATAATGGTCCTGTCTTGTCTATAATCCCTGACTGAATCAATAGCATAAATGCCATAGAAAAAAACCTAAGGAACAGGAAAACCCATTCTGAGTTAGATGAAAATGTGAATGTACAATAATTAGATACTGAGGAAAAAATTTAAAAAAAAAGAATAATTTATACAAATTTTATAATACATCATAAAATAAGATCTATAATAAAGAATTGTTTGGCATACAGGTAAGTTTGATTTACAGTGTATTACTTTATAAACCACATCTTCTTCCAATCTGGACTATTTTGGGGTGATTTTTTGGATTCTTAAAATATTAATTTTACTCTCTGAGGTCTTCACTGACAATGCAATTATGCCTACTTCAGCTTATTTTAGAACTCCTTCAGTTTATAAACACTAAAAATTGTGAGTGGTGTAGTTTATTCATATTTTATAACGAAACATCACTGAGAAAGTCTGCTTTCTGAAGATAGACCTGATCTGAAACTCCTCTCTCATACTCTCTTACCCATGCTGTGAGTGTCAACCATCACATGACACATCACATGAGCACCTTATAGTCTAATGGGATTATTTCCTTTCCACAGTCCCATTTTTTTGGGTGTATCTGTGTATGCATTAGGTTCCCCCTTGTCAAGGACCGAATGGTGTGTACAGACACAAGGGTGATTTCAAAACTTCATAGACATAAGGATACTAAGCATGTTCATGACCACACTGTGACCGTCTCTCTCTGACAATGCTTTTAATATTGAGCCCAGGAATTCATATAATTACAGAACCATTTAGGTTGGAAAAGACCCCTAAGATCATAGAGTTGAATTTTTGACCAATCACCACCTTGTCAATTAGACCGTAGCACTGTGTCACGTCCTGTTGTTTCTTGAACATCTCCAGGGATGGTGACTCCACCAGCTCCTTGGGCAGCCCATTCCACATAAATATACAGTGATGTGACTCCTTGTTGTAGCAAAATGTTATGCCAAACCAGGAAACTCAAAGGAAGGAGAGGAATGAAAGGTCATGTCCTAATTTTCCAAACTAGTATTTTGGTGCTCAGCAGTCAGTGCTTGAGAGAGGATTAAGAGATTTGAATTGAGAAAGATAACAATATGGAAAAGAAAATCTTCCAAAATAAGGGGGGGAATAAAAAAAAGGGAGGATGGGAAATGCTATAGGAATACATATAAGAGAAATATTCTGAATAGAAGAATAAAGTATTTAACTCTTTCTATAACTAAAAGAACAAATAAGACTTTGTTTAATTTGTTAACTCAAAATGTGAATGCAAAGAATGACACTGGAACAAAGAGTGTAGGAAAGACTGCATGAACATGACAGCTACCATGATACCCTCTATGGTGGAATATTCTTGTTTGGCTAGAAAAAAAATTGTATGTAAGTATGTAATTACTGAACATGTGTCACTACTGCCACAACCCTTTCAGGAAGCACAACTTGATGTGGAAAAACCACACTGGAAAATCGGCTGCAGTCACCTGCAAAAAGCAGTCACACACTGGTACTGTCAGTATACCTGTAACTCTGTTCTCTGGGAATTTTTTCTTTTTTCTTTCAGGAACCTCCTATCTGCTCCTTAATCTTTACTGACTTGGGTTTGAGTCTTTTAGAATGGATCAGTGGAAATGCTTTCAATTAATTGCATCTGCATGATGTGCTGCAATGATATTTGGAGATGACAAAGTGGGACATGCAAGACACATGGTCATGATTACACCAAAAGCCTTCCCTCAGATCTGTGGAAAAATTTCCTTCATTTCTCAATTTCCTGTTAAACTGACAACATTCTTCCACTTCCAATAAGTGGTGTGCTGTTACTTGGGGTCCAGTCACTCTTTCCAGTCACCCAAAGTTGACTCCCTTGACAAGTATTCCTAAATGTTAACAGAGTCCTTGGCTGAAGTGGAATATTTAATACACAGGGAGTTATTATTATGGGGTTTCTATTCTACATATAGGAGTGACACAGTATGGAGTAAAAAATAAAGCAATGTCCAAAACTAACAATTCTGTAATCCATCACCATGAAAGATAAAGTAAGGAAGCCTTACAATTACTATATTTCAGGTCTCAAGCCAGTTTGTATTTGTGTACTTCAAGGGAGTTCAAACAGAAGCTTTTATTTACTTGTGACAATTCAAACAGACAGGTGATAGATGTTAGCCCAACTAAGTTTTGGACATGATACACAAGTTGGAATTTTCCCTGGGTGGTTTTTTACTCAATTTTTCTCTCTTTAGTGACATTTATGTCTACTTTCACCACTTTAGACAAACAAAAAAAGGAAGACAGAGTCATTCTTTTTATTGACTCCTCCATTTGTTTTAGTCTTTCTTACTCCTTGGCAAAATGGTGAACGTCTTTATTTCTTTTCTTTAAGAGCCACAAGTTATTTCCCTTGTAACCTCAGTACCAGTGAACAATCAAGCTCACCCTCTAAAATCAGCTTTTCAATAGTGTAATTTACTTGCCTTTCTATGGTGTAATTTACTTCCCTTCATCCCAGGAAGAATCTGGAAGTTTGTAACAAGGCAGGAAACTAGAAGAGAAATTACTGACTATGGCAGACACAAAATCACAGAAGCACAGAAGGGTTGAGGTTAGAAGGGACCTCTGGGGGTCATATGGTTCAGCCCCCTGGTTCAAGCAGGGCCAGCTAGACCAGGTTGTCCAGAACCATGTCCAGATGGCTTTTGAATACCAGTCCTATCTGATTATAAGTATGACTAGGTTGCAGAGGACTGAAGAAAAACATTATTTGTAACATCCAGAAAGTAAGAAAAGGTAACGAGAAACAAAATCCTAGAAAGTGGTTGCTATCTTGTTAGAAGTTTTGAGGTTTCCAAATAAATGTCTGAAAAAACTATCTTAAGAGTTATAGAGTTAACACTGAAATACTTCTAGATGGGAGAAAATATTTCAGAGGTAGATGGATTTATGCTGAATTAGAGGTGGTCTTCATCTGGAACTCACAATTTAGCCTTCCTCAAAGTCTGCACATAGATATGTTTGTATATAAAGGACTCAGATTTTCCTGCTTAATTTCAGTTTGCAAACAGTAGCAGGAAGTTTGACCACAGTCAATAATCAACTCAAGACAATGTTTCATATTACTTACTATGAAAAAAGTTAACATACAGTAACTATGACAAAAGCAAATAAAATGTGTTCCATATTGTGAAGAGATAGTGTGAGCGTGGATGTGAAATGACAAATGTATGTCACCTTCTCCTTCTGGGACTGCATTTGGCTAGAGCAACCAGGTTTTGCATACAATGTTCCATGAAGTCTTTCTGTTCCTGTAAATTAACAAATAGTGGATATCAGTTTAATTATTATTTTTGTACAATATTCTTCAGATTGAAGCACATGAACAGGAAAAGGGAGATCTGAAAATTATACCCTTCTTGGTTTGAGGAAATTAAAAGTTAAATTTGTTGTTTCTCAGGTGAAGAAGTTCTCATTGCCAGGGTATATACATGGCTTCCATGAGGATATTCAGCAGCTTTTTTGTTGAAAAAGCTTTATGTCTATAATTTTTGGTGATTTGACAGAAGGAAGAATGGGTTCTGTCCCAATTCAAATGCTATTTTATGCAATCAGAATTTAATGAATTTCTAGGAACCAAGTATCTGGAGAATATAATTTTCAGTAGTCAGTAAGTTATGTCCTTCCTGCCAGCCATCTTTCTGAATTAGAAGTACAACTTTAACAGAAGGAATCACTTCTTGCAGGCTCCCCAGGGCATCTCAGAGGAACAGAAATATCTAATAAGTGCTTTAGACTGGATATGCCCCAGTTAAGATTCTCATTCAGAATATTTAGGTATTCATCTGCTGAGCAGCAGCTTTCCCAGTAAGATAAAGTCCTGCCTTTATGTGGAAATTAAATAGTCAAAGAAACACAAGATCTCTGTCTTGATGCTTGAGATGTCTTAGGAAGCTGGGTTGCACCATCTGAAATTCTGTAACCACCTCAAATGATTTCAACAAAGTGCCCATGACATGCCAAGGTGGTAGCTATGACAAATAGCTTTAGACAAACAATTCAGAACCTGTCAACT
This sequence comes from Gymnorhina tibicen, assembly GCA_013399875.1. Taxonomy (NCBI): domain Eukaryota; kingdom Metazoa; phylum Chordata; class Aves; order Passeriformes; family Artamidae; genus Gymnorhina; species Gymnorhina tibicen. Next base: position 959,918 of record VXAZ01006908.1, read on the forward strand.
TCAGAATCATGGAATATCCTGAGCTGAAAGGAAATTATATGAATTCCACATCAAATATTAAGAGCTTGTCTGTTTTTCTTTTCCATACCAGTATTCCAAATAATCCTGATCACTGTAATGGTGCTTACAGTATATAAGATCAAATGAAAGTGAAGACTTGGCAATTAGCTAGCATTCCAGAAAAATTATTATTTTTAGACTTTCAAAACAGTTTTAATAGGAATTCTTCATTAAAACTTCTTTCATACAGGATTGATCAATTTATAGTGTTGCTTAGATACAAAACAAAGCCAGTATTAGAATCGGAATAATTTGTTTTTGTAAAAATATCTTGCTTTTCTAAATATTCATTCTTATTGACCAGGAAAAGCCTTATTGAATTACCTAAGTTTTCCTTGTCTACATGCAAAGAGTTATATAGATTTTATTGAACACTATCATTTTGGGGAAGATTCTTCCTTCCTAAATCTTCATGGATGTTGCAAGAGGATGTACCTCAGCACTTAACTCTGCTAATGGTCTCTGTCTTACCGAAAGAAAAGACAAATAGGAAACTTTTTATCTAATGGAAGAAAAGTACCCTAGAGGCTTGCCAAACTTCTAGCAGTTTCCCCTTCCCAGTTGTTCCATAGCTTCTTCTGAGCTGCTTTCTCTTCTGCTTTGCATGGATTTCTCTACAATTCCATCTCCAAGGTAATGAACAATTCTGTATGTTTTTGTTTGCATGCACATGATCCAAGCCCATAACCAACAGTCATTTTTGCAACTACAAATCAGCTTTCTTATATCTAATCTAAATTTATCCTTGTTTAGTTTGAGATCATTATCCCTTGACCTATCACAAAAGGCCGTGATAAAAAGTTTGTCCCCATCTTTCTTATGAGCCCCCTTTAGGTACTCTCAGATCAAAATAAGGTTTCTCTGGAGCCTTCTTTTCTGCAGGCTGAACAATATGAACTCTTTCTGTCTTTCCTTACAGAAGAGGTGTCCATGCCTATGACCATTTCTGCTTCCCTCCTCTGGACCTACTTTGACAGGTCCAGGCCTTTCCTGTGCTGGGACCCCAGAGGTGGATGCAGCTCTGCAGGTGGGGTCTTACCAGTGCAGAGCAGAGGGACAGAATCCCCTCCCTTGTCCTGCTGGCCACACTGCTTTGGATGCAGCCCAGGACACGACTGGTTTTCACGACCGCTGGGTCATGTCCAGCCTCTCATCCACCAGCACCTCCAAGTCTTTCTCAGCAGGCCTGCTTTCAATCTGTTCATCCCCCAGCCTGTGCTGACACCAGGGGTTTCCCCAAGCCAGCTGCAGGACTTTGTACTTGGCCTTGTTGAAACTCATGGGGTTCCCATGGGCCAACTCCTCAAGTTTGTCCACGTCCCTCTGGGTGGCCTGCAATCCCTTAGACATGTTGACCCCACAGCTGACAAGTGCACCCACAGCACAATCAGTGTTGTCTGCAACCTTGCTGTGGGTGCACTTGATGCCACTGTCTGTCTCATTGATGAAGCTATTAAACAGCAGCCATCCTAGTATGGACTCCTGACCCCATTTGGTAGGAACACTCTTTGTCACCAATCTCCATCCAAACACCAAGCTGTTGATCACCACCCTCTGGATGTGACCATCCAATCAAAGGTCCTGGTTAAAAATAGCTTAAAGATAGATACTGGTTAAAATCCTAGTCACTAAAATAAGAATATCTCTGATCCTAAGGCCAGATGTACCAATTCGTGTAGTGAGATAAAAATGATGGTCCCATACCTATGTACTATTCTGTATAAACATTAAAAGGAGCCTTCACAATTCTGCTTCTCACTGCTCACATCAACTAAACTTTCTCTGTTTGAATGGGAATATATTTAGTTCTTCCAATATGAAGTTGGTGATCTCTGCATGTTTCTTTTTTCTAACTCTATTTGATAAATCTAAAGAACAGATAATTTACACCACCTGCAAAATTAGTATCTCTTTCTATAAACTTACTAGTCAGTGTTGCTTTTGTATGGTTTTCTGGATGCCACAAAATCATCAGAGTGCTCATCATCCTACAGGCATTCTGCCTTTCCACTCCTTTTTTCTTACATCCCTAAATTGTCAAGGGGGGATGGGGGCTGGGCATTTCGGAAAGGTTGTGTTTAAGATATTGCAGAGGTTTGGAAGGCCTGGACACCCTGGAAACCTAAGTCAGCTGGACTGTAGGGATTTGTGTTCTAGAAACAGATCAGTGGCTAGAGAAACATCCAGTTCTTGAACTCAAGATGTTTTCTCAACGTGCAGAATCAGTATGTAAATCCAAACACAGCTGCCTGGTGAGTGACCAGAAAGAGGGAACTTTTATTTTCCCTATGACATTTTGGATATTCTTCATCAACTAAAAAGAGAGGTTGCTGTGACAAGTAATTTTCATAGTTTTCTTTTTCAGGAAATTTTAAATACATATCATTATGGCTTGCTTCAAATAGATATTTTGGCAAATAGAAAAAAAATACAGTAATACTCTATTTTCAGAAGAGTATAGATTCCTTCCTTCCTTCCTTTTTTCCATTTGCTGTTGAGAGAGATGAGAGTAAAATTAAAAATATTATGTAATAATTTATTATTGACTTAATATTAAAAAATTTGCAGATACCAAATTTAATATTGTAAGTAATTGAAATGTTAAAAAGTCTGATACTTCTTGGCAAGCTTTTGTTATTTTCCCGAGGTATTGTCTTTATATCAGTAATGCTTGGAAAAAATGGTACTAATCCATAATAATAGGAATCAATAATGAGGCAGCTTGCTTTTCATATTTGCTTTACAATTGTTTGAAATGGCAGTGAAAATGTTCAGAAGAGTTGACAAGCTCAAGTAATAGGCTTCACTGTTACAGCCACACAAAAAACCAGTATAAAAATTATACATGGCTATCAGTGTACAGCTCTGTGAATTTCATAGAGCCACAATTAAGTGAATTTCAACAAAGTAAAATAGGCTAAATTATATAAAGTATCATTTCGTGACAAATACTAAATTAATAAGTACTCTTCTAAAAATACAGTTTAAGGATAATAAGACTTTGCACAGATTAAGATTCCTGAAGTACAACAGTTTTTCTTTTAGTTGCTTTTTAGACTTAGAAGAGTACAAAAGTTAAGCTGAACCACATAACTAATTGTGCTAAATTGTGAAGTAAAGAAAAAGCATGGACCAGAAAAATATATAAAGATCTATATGATGGTTTCTGCCTATATTTATTCCAGAGTAAGTGTAATGGCAGATAATCTTCGAGAAAAAGTTGGCTGAAATTATTATAGTATGATTATTAGGTATCCTTAAGGAATGTAGCATACCTCTGACAGTAATTAATCAGTAAATAACCAAAACCAACAAATGTAAATCAAGTCTTGTTTATTGCCACTTTTTTTTCCTTCATGTGTGCAGGACCCAAAAATTAGGAACTGTCTCAGCCTTGCAGGTAAAAATGTATCATTGCTCCAAATGCTTCAGATGGGATAATCTGCTTACAGCATCTTTAAACCCCTCCCTTTCCTTAAGCCTCAGGAACAGAAATGAGCTTCAGTCTTGCAAGATCCACACAATAAATTTTGTCTGTGTTCCTAATTTTTTGTGCTGCTGGTGAAAGGCCAGACTTAGCTCTTGGGTGAGCTCATCTATCTGGGAGTGAAGGGTCAGCTCCTCGGGTCAAACATGCTCCTCCAGCTGCCTCCAGAGGTTGTCTGGGTGTGACCAACAGCAACAGCTGGATCTAGGAATCAGGCAAAGAACTTTCTCCTCTGGACTGACACTAGTAATTGTCCTTTGCTAATAGGAAAAACATTCACACTGCAGCCCAGCATGCATTAAGAAAATCTAGAGTCCACTGTGCGTTGAAAAAACCCTTCCTCCAAAGCCAAACATCTAAGCCCATAATGTGTAAATTAATTTAAAAACAATCAAACGTTTAAAAGTCAGGTAAAGTTTTTGGTACTTTAAAATGTTCACTAGAAACATTAAATTTTTGGTACAGGATGATACCAGACTCCCCTACCTGCACCTAAAGCTTTTCCTCATAAAGAATCATTAAAGTTACATCTAGCCATGTGAAGTACTGTGCTTCATCATAATAAATATGACGGGATTAATTGCCAGGGACCACTAGAAATCTGATTCTTTTATGATTTCCCAAATCTTTTAAACACCAGACCTTTTGTGGTCCTCCAGATGATCTTTTGATAGTGCAAGGAGCATTTACAAAGTAAAACTTGACTTAGGTTACTATGTAAGATGTAACCAAAAGTATATATTCTCTATTACCATCTGTTAAAACCAGGTGAGGCAGTGTTCTTTATCTCTTCCATGACACACCCCTGATAACTCCCTCCGAGGGATATCTTCTGTTAATGGGCTATCAAGCCTCACTGCATGACTCATAAAATTACATCATCCCATTGTGAGATGCTCCGCCCAGGGGGAGGAACCAATCATTCCTACCTGGACATAATCTGAGGTTTGGAACACCATAAGCAGCCCTTACCTACTGGATTCCCAGAGGACAAGAGCTACATAACCACTCCTGGACCTTCAGAGGAAGACCAGACCCTTCCCCAGGATCACTGCTTTAACAGGACCACATCCATCACTTCAGGAGGACTGCAGCTACCATTTAATCAGACTGCTACCACCACCCTGACTGACAGGGTGTCAGGTTGTATTCTACTCTGTCATCGTTTCTGTACTACTGCATTTATTTTTAATTTTCATATTAAATTGGACTTCTGATTTTGAGTCTCTCACTGGTTTGTTTTCAAACTAGAACAAACTCCATAATGATTTAAGGATGTCCTTTATGTCCATACCACCGCTGTGCCTCCTGTAACCAGTGCAGATCTTATATAGAATAATTGCATCATAAAAATGTATTTCTATATGTACTGTTATTTTTTGTCAGCACAAGTAGTAACATAATTTCTGCATAATGGCAGTACAGCTCAGAAATAAATTATTTTCATAGAAGTATCACTGCATGCATTACATATCAAAAAATACAAAAATTTTCTGTACTTATAATTCAGAAAACACAAAGTTTATCCTGCTAAATTTCATAAATTTTTAGATAAATTAATTATAATGTTAAAGAGATTCCATGTAGAATTCTCTGCAATCACATTTTTAGACTGATTGCAATTTATTTAAAGATTAATTTTAATTAATTAAAAATTAATTTTGACAATCTAATGTCAAAATTAAAATGTCCTTTGCTTTTCTAATTACCACAATTTTAAGGTCTCAGAAATGCTCACAAAATGAAAAAGATAGTAACCTCCACAGTAATAATTATTATTCTTTGTAATATAGCATTAAAATATAAGCTAAATTTGAATTTAGAACAATATCACCCTAAGGAATTCCTTGTATGTTATTTTTCAAATTACCAAACAAGTAGCAGTTTATCTTGATGAAGCAAATAATTTTAAATAACATTTGGGCTGATACTTGTTGACTCAATTAACCCGACATGTCTATATCTCATTAAAATCTGAACTTGGTTCTTGTTTTCTGTAGCTGTTGTACAGAAATCAACAAGTTATTTACTTAACTCTAACTATTGTCAACAGTAGCAATTAAATATCACCCTAGGATTGCTACAGGACACCACATTCAGATGCCTGCCTTTGGTCAGACAATTTCTTGTAATATATATGAAAGAAGTTTCCAGAAACACAGAAAGTGTAGGATTCAGGATCCTGGTCCATGGTGCAAAGTGAACTCCCATAAGGTGCAGATGGAGCCAGACAGAACAAGCATATATTCATGTATGCTTTACACTTAAAGAAGAACTTTTAAATGTCAAAGCTTTTATTAAAATTGATGGGAAGCAAGCTCTTTTTCCCACCTCTCTACTTATATTCCCCCTTTATCCAAGTATCTTCCTCTTGTTCATACTCTTCGGGACATTTGAATTTAGTTCCATGCTAACAGATATTAATAATCTCAATCAAAATGCTGACCTCAGCTTTTTTTCCTGTCTCTCCTCCTGCCTGCCTGCCCACGACTTTCTGTACAATTCAGGATCCCACCCTGAGATCCAGGCGATTTTTAGTTTTAAAAAGAAACAGGTGATGTTTTCATAGCTGAGCTATATTAGAATTCAAAATAACCATGCTACACAAAATGAAGGCTTCTGATTTCTGATGTTATTTTAATACACAGGAAAAAATCTTTTAGATTAATATTTTCATGACTAGCTCCAGAACTGCTGACTGTGATCATCTGTATATCAGGTCAGGGGCTTTAATTTCTGACTATGTCCCATCTTTCTACTCTCAATCTGTTTCTAATGACTTGTTCTTTTTTGGTTTAAAATTTTAAATTGCTACAAGTGTTTAGAAGGACTTATCTTTGGAGTAGTGTAGTCAATACAGTCAATAAAACTCAAACTGATTTTCAAGGATGCCTGGCAATATGAGTTTAAATTGGAAAAATAAAAATAAAAGTTTGAGGGCTCATAAATCATAATGTTTTCCACAAAAAGAATGGACAGGATGTTGTTCTTCTGAAAACTCCCTACCAAGGAATATTAACATAATCTCTAATATATGTTCCTCTGATTTTTTAATAGTTATAACAACACAATAAAACTGAAATAAGACTACAGGAAAGACTGGAAGTGCTGGAGTGTGTCCAAAGAAGAACAAAAAAAGTTGGTAAAGGGTCTGGAGCACAAGTCTTATGAAAAGTGGCTGAGGGACCTGTGATTGTTTAGCCTGGATAAAAGGAGGGTCAGGGGATACCCTATTGCTCTCATCAACTACCCGAAAGGAGTTTCTAGCCAGGTGGGAGTCAGTCTCTTCTCCCAAGTAACAGGAAATAGAACAAAAGTAAATGGCCTCCAATTTCACCAGGGAAGGTTTAGGTTGGATATTAGGATAAAATTTCTTCGTGACAAGGGTTACCAAGCACTGAAACAGGCTGCCCAGGGGCACAATTCAATGCTGGCATCTGGAAGTGCTGGGTTAACAGTTGATAATGATCTTACAGATATTTTCCAAACTAAATGACTCTATAATAGTGGGGGTTTTCCTTTTTCAAAATTTTTTTCTCATTTTCTTTTTTTTTTTACTTTCCACCAGAATAGAAATGAATATAAAGACTGATTATGTGGAAGACTTAAATACAATTTTATTTGCTACACTGTTTTTCAAGAAAGTGAACATAACTCTTTCTCTAATTTTTCTGTAAATACCAGTTATAGATTTATTTTCTAATATCTCACTGAAGTACAGGAATAGTTTTATTTCTAATACAAAACTGAGGCACACAAGAAATGAACATTTAATTCAAGAATTCTAAAAGGAATTATTTTACTTTAGAAAGTAATTTTATTTTTTTTAGTAAGAAATATTTTTAATGGGTATTTAACAGCCTATCTATAAAGACAGTTTTTTTCATTTTATAAAATCTTCTGTTAAATTGACAAGTATTTGAATTTTTGATATGAATCCAGGATTTTTGAAAAATACTGGAAGGTATGGAAAATTAAATATTTCAGACTGAAACAAGCAATTTGTTTATCGTACAAAAATATGAAGAACAGACAAACCTACTTTTTTATTTGGCTAAGTAGCATATAGTAGGAACGCACAGTACACAGTGCAAGAGTTAGGGGAATGTGCAGTTGTTGAGATACAACAATGTCTACTAGCTCCTTCTTCTTTCCCACATAGTAGATTTATCTATTCTTGCTTCAGCTTTACACATTGATAGTGACTGTATTTGCCATGCTATTTTTCTCCTCTGCCCATTAACAAATTAGGGAATAAAGTAAGGACATACAGCAGGAGAAAGAAGTTATACACTATGGATTAAATGGTACAAACTGCTCACTGTTTGCAGTAAGATATTTCAGAATGAATAAGGAGAGGTTTGATAACACCAGTGTGTGGTAGTGGTCAGTGCTCAGCCAGCAGTATTGCAGCCTTATATCAAGTACAGCTGATTCACTTCTTTGAACTCTGATATTTTGCTGTGCTGCCATTTGCTCTCAAGGAGAACAGCAGGAGGATTTCATCCTTCTTAGCTTGTAAGGAACATAACACATCACATGTCTTCCTGTTTCTTTTCATTTTATTGACGTTAACAACATCTTCAACAAAATACACTCCTGGAAAATAGTGAGCAGCCCTCAGAGGAAATTTATAAACAGTATTTTAGTTTACATTCTCAGCTTGCCATTTACTTTGAGGATTTCCTTTCTTTTTTCCTTATTTTTCTTTCCTCCTAATTGTCACGGAATCACAATCCCTTTCATGGGTTTCTATCTATTAGAAAATGATAAATAGATCACTGTTATCTCAAGGATAAGAATGATTTTCAATAAGCATTGAACAGTTGGACAGCTCCACTGGAAATAAACTCGGTCTAAATCTATCCCAGATGTATTCAATCCCACACTGACTGTACAGAATCTCAGAAAACAGTGCTTGTGAAGGGCTGCAGGGTTCACCAGGGCTGCCTCTGGGGAGTTCACTGTGTTACTGTAACTGTTTGCCGTGGGCTCTACACAGAGTCCATAAATCAGCGCAGAAGAACATGGTGAAAGGAGATCTGTGATTACTTGCTTGAGAGAGATAACCCTGTTCCCCTGTTCCCGTCATTTCACCACCAACGTCTTTTCTTTTTTCTTTATAAGGACTGGATTTACCCAGAAACGTGCAAGATGCTGACGTATAATGATGATAGAACAAATAATGGATTCTGTAAGAGATTCTCATTATTATTTTTCTGGTTTAGGAGACATCACATGCAAAAACTATTTTGAAGTATTTCAGGGAAAAAGATCTTTAAATAGGTATGTGAGTATCATAAACTAAAGGTTAATTTGTGCTCCTTCCAGTGAAACTAAGGATTCTAGTTTTAAGAATGGGCCACTAAAAGTCTATAGTTAGGTAACATATCATGAAAAAAAAAAGTTTAGTCTTTCGGTCTTCTGAGTACTCTTAAACTTGAAGCTACATGCATTGACTCATCTTTAAAGTGTATGTTTTGTGATAAAGCTTTGTACCTACTACAGAGGGATAAAAGGTGATAGATAGCAAGTTTAATTACTTGAAAAAGATTGGAGGATTAGTAATAGGTATTGATTTATATTTAGCACACTTATGACATATAGGGTTTTAAAACTCACAAAGTAAAGCTTTTTTGGGAAAAACCTAGCAGGAAAATTTGCCTCCTATTTGCCAACAATGTTATGTCAGAACAAAGAGTACAAGTCTTCTTCCTGTAAATATTTGCTTCTGATGTCCCTTTCTTTCAGTTATTGTAACTGGTATCTGAATTCAGTAGCATTGAGTATTTTCTCTGCTGTAATAATGTGCTATTAATTCATCTTGCTAAAGGACATAAAAAATAAGATAAATCAGAAGACATCTTTTCTCAATTTGCAACTCAACCAACATTTGACCTTTTTTGTGATCCTACAGGTGAATTTTAGTTCTATTGAAGGTGCTCATTCCAGTGCCTTTTGAGTTAATATGTTACACATGCAAAAAGATGTATTCTCAAATGCACTAATTTAATTTAAACTCGCCATGGAGATCAAACAACACTTATTTTTCAAAGTGGAATGTTTGAAAAATATGCTAACTTGTTAAATATAGGATGGATGTGCTTCACATCTTTTTTGTTTCTTTTTCTGTAACATAATCTTTTATGTATCACAAAATCTGCGATCTTGCAAATGGAACAAATCAAAACGAGGTATGGGCTAACTGATCAACATTCATTCAATAATAAAAAGAAAAAAATAATGTGTGTAAATCATAATTAGCCATATGTGTTTACAATAAACATCCTAAATAAGCTGTTACTGGCTTTATCTCTTCTTTGTAGTATGAAAAACTGTCCACATTTAATGCTGTGCAGATTTGAGGTTGCTGTGCATGTCTGGTCCTAAGTGTAATGGTTTAAATATATTTTAAAGTAAATATTTGCTCTCCTACAGGATGACAACGAACAAGCAAGTCATAGTATCCCTCAGCTCAGCACTGGTAAGACACATCTGGAGTAGTCTGTCCAGTTCTGGGTTTCCCAGTACAAGACAAGTACAGACATACTGAAGAAAGTCCAATAAAGGCCAAAAAAATGATGGACTGGAGCATCTCTTCTAAGAGGAAAGCCTGAGGTAGCTGGGACCATACAGCCCAGAGACAAGAAGGCTCAGGGGGAGGGAGGATGCAAAGATGGAGCCAGGCTCTTTCCAGTGGTGCTCTGGGACAGGACTAGAGTCAATAGTCACAAAGGGAAACACAGGAGGTTTTTTCTGAACATCAGGGAAGATCACCTTTGTGCTGTGAGGGTGACAGCACTGGCTGTCAGGAAGGTTGTGCAGCTTCCATGCTTGGAGGTATTCCAAAGCTGCTTGCTCACAGTCCTCAGCAACCTGCTTTAGGTGGACCTGATTAGGCAGGGAGACTGAAAGAGATGACCCCCAGAGGTACCTTCCAACCTTCACAATTCTGTGATTTTGTGATTCTGTATCACCCTCATTAGGTAAATATTGCCTAAAACCCGAGATGACCTGAAGATAACACCAATGCCCACTCAACTTCTTCATGGGATACAAAGGTAAAAGATAAACACTTGAAAAGTGTTAATAATGAACAGAGTATTCCATGAATACCAATAGAACTTCTATTTCCTTGAACAATTTTCTAACCTTCAAATTATCTTTCCAGGTGTTTGATGTATCTGACCATGGTACAGAGAAAAGGAAGATCACCAGCCCAGTAACTCCATGAGCTGAATCCCTACCAGAAACACTATCCTGTTGAAGACACACATGCCAGATTCCCAGACTTGTCTGCTTAGGGCCATCAGCCAGGAGAATTATACAACTACATTGTTGCCGCTGTACTGGTATAACTCTCCCATGTTTCAGCATAAATATTGCCATAATACGGTATGGTGGTTTGAACCTGAGTTGATGGACAGTTGTTTAGACCAATAACGCTTCTCAAAATTTACGTATTTAAACCCCGTGGGGACGTGGGAAGTTCCCTTTTGATGTTCGAGCGTCCCGTGGGGAGCGGGGGGAATAATGGGCCCCTGGCTCCGTCTCTTGGAGCGGCGCTGGGGCACGGCCCCCGGGCATCTGCGGGAGAACCCCTCAGAGCTGCGGGCAGCTAAGAAACAACCATTGAGCTGCATAGCCGATATCACCCAGAGCAGCTTCTAAGGATTGGAGAGCCTTCCTCCCCCCTCACGCGGCCCCATGGAGACCCAGTGGGAGCCGATGGAGCTTTCTGCAACCAACGTAGATAAAGTTGAGCTGAGGAGCCAGCAGCGTAAGGGGAAAGAGGCTTTTTCTCCAACATGAAGCCGGAAGGAAATCACGGCGACTTCAAGGTCAGAGGGAAAGAGAAAGTAACTCATGTGGGATGGAGCCGAAGATGGCAATGGGAAGAGAGGGCGGAGCCGCACACAGCGCAAAGCTTAAAAATGCTTTTTGCAGGCCGTGATAAAAGCTGTAATATTACAAACTGTCCTTTTCTCTTTAATCCACTTAAAGACATGAGGGGATGAGAATTTTGTGTGCAGCCTGTGGGAAAAAGAAACATGACCATGCCAGGTTACCTCAGAGCTATAAGAGACTTTTAGAGATTTTGTGAAGAATTGCTTTTTAAGCTAGAATTTGCTTATCCTTGAAAAAGAAACACCCCATGTGTGGCCCACGTTGGCAATTGTGGGAAGACTGCAAGATTCATTGGAGAGATGCTTTTTGTGGCAGCAGAATTTCTGAGCGGGTCTATTGCCCTTTGGGCAGTTTGGAAACCACGTGAAGCAAAAGAAACCTTTTTTTCCTTAAATACTGGAGAGACTTTTAAGAACTGTAATACTGACCAAAATCATAGTTTGTTATCCTTTATGCAAGTTGGGTAAAAAGGGGAAGTGCTGGAGGAAAAGGGGGTTTTTGCTTTAATTCCTTATTATTACTTTTGACTTTTAATTATTTAGTAATAAACTTCTTCATATTCTTTAAAGTTTAGAGCCTGCTTTGCATTTCTCCTAATTCTTATCTCACGGAAGGTAAAAGATGAGAACAAAACCACTACACTTAATTGGTGTTTCTGCCCAGTTTTGAACTAAACCCGCTACATACAGTAATTTCTCTCTTCCAGTGTAATTATTTCTTTGGATGCAGTGTAATTATTTAAAAAAAAATGTTTGGAAAGAGTGTCCACCTGGGGAGTTATGCCTTAATGGTTGTAGGAGTGCAATTACACCACTTCATATTACACCAGAAATATCACTTAATTACAGTAAGTGCCTAAAGATATGTCATATAGACTTCCTTCTTTCTGAGCCCAACCACTTAATGACTACGATGAATATTTTTTCTAATGGAATGGTTTCTATGACCCGCCTCTGAAGGTGAGGGTAACTCGGGTTCTTTTTAATTGATCCCTTTGGGCAGCTCAGAGTGAAAAAACTCTGAATGACTGCTGTTTATATATATATATATATATACATACATACACACACACATATATATATATATATATGTGTGTGTGTATGTATGTATATATATATATATATATACATACATACACACACACATATATATATATATATATGCAGGGTTTATTTCAGAATAATTTGGTTGCAATGGAACAGAAGTATGTAGCCATTTTGGTTACATAGCAATATAAAAGCATAAAGATAACACTTAAAGGAAATGTTTAAGGAAAAGAAAGGAAGAGAAAAGTAGAGAAGATATCACTAGTTGTGGATCCAGGGACAAGACTTGATTGTTGCAACTTAGATGTCTGTTGTTGAAGTGATGGTTGCTGTCTTGATCCATTGGGGGTGGGGAAGCCCACGAAACATAGAGTTCAAAGGGTTAATATACATTCAGGTTTATGTGGGAATGCCCATGAACTTCCCTGGGAGTTTTACACTGCCTGATGCAACACTGTGGATTTGTTGCAACACTGTGGATCACGTGCAGATCTCTGGTGGAAAGCCCCAGAAATGAGACAGGGGACATTTTGGGGGCTTTTGATGTTTTTGACACCTTCCAAGACTTGAAAGCTGCCTCTCACATCAGCGTAGTTGAACCTGTCAGAAGGGATGAACATCTTCAGGCCTATGTGTGAATGCTCTATTTCCTGTGTCACTTTAATAGATCTCTAAGCTCTATTGTACTGACCAGCTGTTCAATTCAATTTCTTAAATATAGACCTCCAGTAAGATTTGAGATGCCCAGGGATATCCTGTCTGACTTCCACCCATTGCTCCAGAAGGATTTGGTTCTTCCATAGGTCTTTGCATACATACTTTGATCACATCTGCCAGCTCCTTGCATATATGTTTTGATTATCTTGGGCACTTCAGAGGATTCTAGAGGTTTATTTATTGGTAACTGAATCAAACCATAAGTTTTTCACTCTAATACTCATTCAGATAGCTGGGTAATATGTAGACACCTAAGGATCTTATTCTTGTGCCAAATCCAATGTTTCAGTGTCAAACACAGGGAGCTATTTTTTTATTGGACACTCAACACTGCACTAGGGATGCTTGGAACAGAAGTTCAAGAAACATTTTTATTCAGACAACTTCAAAGCTTCTAGAAATACAGGGAATATTTCAGAGTTGCTTTTCTGTATTTAATAGCCTGTAAGGAGTAAGACAGATCTAGCATGTCTATGGTCTTCATAGTCATCTGTTCACAAAAGGCTGCTGTGGATAGCATCAATAGGCTTCTGTCATTCTTGAGAGGAGGAGAATACAAAGCACAGTTAATATGCTTTAGTTGTATGCTACCACATGTGGTGCTTTAGTTAGAAAAGAAAGAAAGATAGATTTTGTAATAGAAATATTTTTCATGGGAGTTGAACTTCTCTCTGGGTCTGTACATATGAAAATCTCACCGTAAATTTTAGTAAGCTGTAACAACCACTTTTTTCGCATCAGCCTCTTAATTCCTTTTTCCTAGCATATCCCAGTGAAATGCTTAGGAAAGCTCTCAGGTGTGGTAGAAAGCTGTCACTTCAGCAAAAATAAACCTACAGATTATTCTTTGCAGTAAAATTCCATTCAAACTGTTGTTTTAAATTGTGATACACTTTGAGAATTTAAATAGCATGTAGAGTATCTTGTCTTCAGGTATCTCAGTGTACTGACTGAAAAAGATTCCTATGACATGTCATTCATATTTTCCTAACTCTTTATGAAATTGAACTTAAACCAAAACCCTCAGAAACCAGAAATCCAGTTGTAACTACAGTTCAAACCACAATTCAGTGATTTTCAGGCTTATCTCCCTGTCTATTAAAAAGCCAGTAAAAAAACTGAATAATTTGCCGTTGATTGTGGATTGTTATCAGTCTTTCTGACAAAAAGTGCATTATATCTGTTTTCATTACAGTACCATTTGAACTTGGTATCACAAATACAACCACAGATTTGATTTCTTTTGGGGCCTGGGGTTTTGCTTCTCTGATGCAAAGGCAAGAAATCATTGTACCAAGAGTTCCAGAGTGACATTTGAAAGAAAAATAAATAGACAAGACATTTTCTGCCAAATCCACCACATTTATATCTCATATTTTTTCGCAAAAGTTGCCTACTAGACATTTTGTAGACAAAGAGGCATGCATACATGTGATCCATATACCCCTGTGTACCACTGACCAAACACTCAGCTAAAAAATAATATCCTAAATTATAGCTACGAGTTAATAGATTAACAAAAAGTCTTTAATAAAATTTAGGAGGATCTCCTGACTCTGTCATCAGCAACTAAGCAAAATGTGTGAATTATCATACAGGGATTGTTGAGACTTCAATTTAGTTTTATGTGGTTTTTCACAGAAGATTAAAAAAAATCCACCTCTATTCATCACTTCCTTCATTTAAGATACATGTAGACAACAAGTATTTGGAACAGTTAAATTAGCAATGCCGTTTTTGCAAGGTGAATACTGACAGAGATATGGAGTTAATTTTACTTCTATCTAGTTTATGACTTTACTGCCTTCTAGCAACTGGGAACACTGCAGTCCACTGTCCATATTTCAAAATTCATTTAAGCTTTTCATTATTTCATTCATTTACACATGCTGGGGCTTTTTTAAAAAGAGAGATCAAATCAAACATATGGTACTTCATCCTCAAAGGGTATGTGTTCCTATGCCGTGTGCAATGGAATAAATTCACAACACTTATTGTTTCTAAGAGTCGCATGACTAATCCATCATGCACACACCAAGAGAAGTTTAATTTCAAATGTTCTAATGGTTTCAGGAAACAAAAATAACTTTTGGGTTTTATGGGAAAATTCACTGCTCACTGCTGACAAGAAATGAGACAGAAAATTCCATTTATTAGAAGAAATGTTCCCCAGATTCAGGGATAACAGGATAATGAAGCTAAGACTTAATGATGCTTCCTTCTTTCTTTATAATGCTCTTTTCATGCTTATTTTATGTCTCAGAAAAATACAGGTTTTACAGATATCCTCAGATATCTTTGCGTATTTTTTCAGAAAAAAAGGGAGAAATTAATAGTAACAGTATAAATGCTCAAAGAATTCAGCAAAACTCTCTTAGAATGCTCAGAAAATTTAAATAAAAGAGAATGTGAGTAATGTGAAGCCTACCTTATCTTGTAATTGTAAGGTACTGCAAATATTTCAACTATTTTGCAGACATGGACAGGTAAAGTTTCTGCTAACTAATAATTAACATTTATCTTAGAAGGAATTTCATGACCTTCCTTCAAACTAGGAACCGAAACTTTGGGAGGAGGAGATAAATAGAAACTGAACATACCTTTAACGAAGTTTAACAAAGAAATTATTGTTGTTGAGGTTTTACACCTTTTCTTTCTTTAATTACATTGGCATAGTTCAAAGCAAATTAAACACAGAGCAAGATTTCTGCTCGTTTTTGTGGAGTTTTGATTTTCTCTGACAAAATAAGAAATATTTAAATAAGTGCAGATACTCCATTGTTAAACTGACAGCCATCACAGGACAGCTTGAGCATTCTCAAGTTCAATATACAACTGGAGACAATTTTCATAGCCCATTTGAGCAGAAAGGTCTTTTTATTCTTTTCTTCATGGTAGGTTTTATTTTTCCTTCTTTTTGCTGCTGCTGTTTTGTTGGGGTTTTTTTTGTTTGGGTGATTTTATTAATCTTTGAACTTGTATTAAAAGAAGATGTACCTTTAATTGGATATGGAATTTGTTTGACTGGAAGCCATAGAATAGTCCTAGAAAACAGTGCTGGTTTTACGATTAATTGCAGATTTCTTAATTTACTTTGGGAAAACAAGGTCACGTGTATCTTTGGGATAGAGATTCTGAATGCTTATGCTTAGAAATAATATTAAGGACAAGAACAAAAAAAAGAAAATTAAGGCACTTAAAAATAAGCAGTAATATTTTTGTGTTATGTTAACAGACCTTTCAAATAGATGGTGAAGGCAATATTCCACAACTCATTGAAAAAGAGAAGAAAAATCCAATCATTAGTTTCCTTATTTCAAGAATATTTAGGGCCTCATTGTTTTTAATGAATCAAAATGGAAGATGAAAAACTTGGATATAATACAGAACTTCTGACTTTAAAGGGAGGATTTACTGATTCAGTCTTGATCTGTAACCAATGAAAATTATTCCAAATGTATGTCCTCATTTTAACTAAAGAATTTATATGGTTCATTATTTGAACACTGGTTTAGATGTTCTCTTAATTGTCTTCTTATTTTTTTCATCACATTTGTAAGTCAGATGTTGCATTTTTTAATTGGATTTTTCTGAAAGGCTAAAACAAACAAAAATATATCACTGAGAACTGACTGCCTGACGTCAGGCATAGAAAAAGTTCTCTAAAAAGTTTTTCAAGTCTCTTTTCTTTCCTGAAGTTCCTCTCACTGAATGGACTACTGAAAGCCAGTTATTCACTAAGGTGGTAACCTGGAAAAAAAGAGTCAGGATCTAGATCTGGCTGTGAAATATAATTACCCAAGACCAGGGAACCTGCTGTTTGCATGTGTGTTTAGCCATTAAAAAGTTATTACACTCATACTGGTCATCAGTCAATAACACAAGATTTTCGGTGCGCTGGGGTATCATATTAGTAACCCACAGAGCTTCCATTATCAATAACTTAAAAAAAGATAACAGAGATAGGGCAGGAAGCACAGTTCCTTTGTTGGAGAGCAGGCAAGGAGTGGAAGCCTCAATTTGCAAACATCAGCATAAAAAAGTTCCATCTCTTGTTAGGGCTTTATAGACATAGATTTTATGAAGCTAAACATATGGTCATAATGCCTGAAATGCACTCTTTCTCGGCAGATACACTACCTTATGATGTCCCTCTTTGATTATTTGGATTTCTTTCTAACTTCTTCAGACAAATGAAATGTTAACAAAACCCCCTTTTTCCCAAAGAAAACAATTGCACCCAAATTTGTCAGACATGAGGAATTCTGGGTAACGTACTAATCGTTCAAACCCCTGTATTTAATTAGGTTTATGAATAATATTTCTGAGCTTATTGTAATGACTTACACATACAAGGGAAAATGTATGGGTGAGAAGTTACAGAGTTGGGAACAGATTTATTTCAGCCTGTATTGTGTATTTTTGTAAAAAAATTTACAATACACTAATGGAATCAATAAGCACATGTAAAATTAGAAATGCACTGTATTATATAAAGCTGAGTTCAGGATAAAGAACTGACAGAATCAATGACCAAAAAGAAAAAGAAACAAGAAACCAAACAAAAACAATTATTGCAAATTAAATATTCTCAACAAAGAAAATTATCTTACCACCTACTCAGTACAGGCATACAAACAGTCTCTGGGAAAAAATGCCTGAGAAAAATCTGAAATGGAAATAAAATTAAAATATGCATTAGAAAATAGAAATTAGAAAATAATATCATAAATATTTTGCTTTCTGCACTTTAATTAGAGAAAGCCCACATTTAAAGGCAGCGGCAATTTATGATGCCTCATTTTTAAATTTTTCTTACACAGGCATGCCCATTCCTTTTCAGAGTGATATGTTCAGTATTTTTTAGATTACATAAGATAAAATAACTCATATGCACCTTATTGTACATAGACTGTGCAGTCATGATCTTTGGGAAGTTGAGATCTTCTAAGCATTTTGTGTGTGTGAGAGGGATACTTATTGTTTCTCAACCTGCTCTAGATCCTTCCTGAAACAAGACAGAATGAAGAGCATGACTCAGACAAAATATCAGGTATTCATTGTCTGTGAACAACTCTTTCTATTCCAAAAATTTGTTAAAAAAGGGACATCATGCCATTAGAAGGTATCACATTTGTAGGATGAGTAATAGGTTGTTAGAGTGAAATTAGTGGCACACTTAAGAAAAGAATATAAGAAAACTATGTTCTTACTATTTGGCCAGAATTGAAAAATAATATTTTCAATAAATAGAATTGCAGCAATTTAGTTGGCTGTAGTATTTTCTAAAATGCTAGTTGATGTGTAGAAGAATTTTCAAACTGAATAAAGCTGTGTTAAAAAAGAAAGTAAAAAGACTTTACATCCAAAGTTTATTTTCCAGAAGCACAACTCAGAGGCCAAAGCTATTCAATCATCTCTTGTTACACCTGGCACCCAGTTCTTTTGTTTGATAACTTTTCCTGCCAGACTTATCCACTTCCTCAACATATTGCTAAATATTGAATTAAGGCATAGCTGAAGACTTGCCTATCAGTTGATTTCCCAGGGGAAAAGCCACCATAGACTCGTCTCTAGGGCATAAGTCCACGTGCAGGAATTAAAAGGCGTTCCACAGCATGAGTTACCAAGTGACCTGTAACAACACATATGTTGTTCCCATATGTTTCCGAAATAGTTTGTCCAGCTGCCTCAATGTGCACATTATGCTGGGAGACAGCTGGCCAGCCTTCTGAGAGGGAAGCCAAAGCATATAGCTGCTCTCTCCTGACCCCTTGTATACATAGTGCTACCCTGAAAAACACACCTTGGCACTCAGCTTGTCATTAAGTGAACTCCTGGATAGATTGGCTTTTCCTCCAATGCAGAGGGAAAAATAGAGGGAATTCTTGTGTTAAAGCGCTGTTGGCTGCATAGCAGAATGGGCAGGAACACATTTCTTGTTTAGCGAGGGATGAAGTATTCCCACTGTGAATGTCAGCAAAAGTTTGAGTAACTAAGATTTGCCTTATGATACAATTTAGTAATCTGCTCTAAAACTTGTGAACTAGAACTCTAAATTCTGGTTTCACCTGTACCACACTTTTAAGCTTTACAATGGGCCCAGTCATGTAATTTAAGTGACTTTCATTTGAAAAAAACAAATAAACTGTGAAAACTGATGCTACTCACCTTTGTGGGATGTTGTAAGAACTCCTTCTGCACTTCACCTAAGTAAGGATCACTCCAGAATATTGATTCTGAACATGTCATTGTTGCTGAGGGGGAAAGGGTATCACTGTCCCCCTTTTCAGAACAAAATGGTTAGAGGCCTTCCTGAATTCATCATCAGTTTGCAACTGATTAAGTCAGTGTGTAATTGCTTTTACTCAGCGTCGAACCAGGTCCTCTCAGCTTTTAATTCTTCCTCTCCTCTGCAGCTCCAAGTGCCTTCAGTGTCACTGCCTCTCACACATGACTGTTTCACTTATGCTTTCCCATTTGTTTAAACGTGGCATTTTAAACCCATTTATTCTGCCCACTGATGGCAATATTGAGTACATTTTTCACTGGTTTCACTTTATATCTTTCCATTTTTGCCATATGAAGTAGCTTGCCTAAGTAATGTACAATACATACACTAAACTGTATTTACATTCCTCTATAAATGCTCTGGAGAGAATATAAAGTATCATGCCAGAGATTCAAATTTCAAGGGTCATAACATGTAATATTCAGTGTTACTGCCCAGTAATTTACTCCAGATAGGCAGGAAGATATTAAACTGTTATACATGGCTTATCTGCTTATAGAGCTCATATACACAGCTTATGAAATCATAGTTGGATAAAATAAGCAATTATACAAATGAACAAATAACATCATAATCACAAACAAGGACTTCCTATAGCAGACTCAAAATATCACTGACTATTCCTATGTTTATATTTATATATGTTGCTGTTTACTGTAGTACTCTTTCAAATTAGGTAGTCTTTGAACACAAAATGTAAAATGGCCTCTGCAAAATATTGCAGCCACAAGGTGGAAAATAATTAATTAAGGTGAAGCATCTCAGGATTTTACTGCGGGTGCAACAAAATATTTAATATTTAATATTCAGCCACATGCTGCAATTTCAAGTGTACGATTAACTTTCCACCCTTTTATTGTACTACTATCCTGTTTCATGGAAAAATGCACATTTGCATATTTTAATTATAGTCAAGTACAAAGCTTACTGACATCAGTGAGAGCCTTCCAACTGATTTCTACTGCTGCTGGATCTGGCCCATCTGTGACTGGATTAATTTCCAAGAGGGATTTTAGAAATATACTAAATGTATGAAAATCAACCTTTCTTTTGATACAGATTACTAGAATTACATTTTGAGAATGCTGGCAGTCTACAGGGTGTCTCCCACAGGAGCTGAAGTGTATTATCCCCTGTAGGCTGCAGGTGCTGCCCACTGAAAAAAATGCCGATCAATATCCCGTCTGTTTCTTTAACACAAAAGTCCAGATGCTCGTAACATTTTAAAACTCACTGTTAGCAGTCTTCCTTTTTCTTTGAAGTTTGTTTCTAAGTCTTTGTGAGGTTATATTTCTAAGTAAGGTTAACAGAAAATAAAAATTAAAATGGATCAGTGGAGAAACAGAATACCTGTTCTGATCTAATGAACATATGTCTCTAAAAGAAATCTAAGTGCTATATTAAACATCTAGTAAATATAAATTTTTTATTTTAAATTTTTTAACCATAATTTAATTATAACTCCTAACTATGAATCTGTAAAACAGAAACACTTGGAATATGGTTATTCATTTAGGCTATACTGCAGGTAGCAGTGAAATTGATAACATACAATTGGGTATAAAATGGTAAACTATGATTTTGAAATATTTCCTCAGTCAGGTCACAACTATTGTGACAGTAACACATACACACATTGGCAGAAACTTGATAATTACAGAGTCACATAACTAAAGTTCTGAAGTAAATCTCAAATTCAAAATCAGGGATGTGAATGAAGGGGCCAGTGAGGCAACCCTAGACACATTTATTTTACATATATTGTTTTATTGTGGGAGACAGGTTCTGTTATCACCATGATCATAGATAGAATTGAGAAGAGTTTTACACTGGAATAGCATATGGAATTTAAATCACATAACTGCAGGTTATGCCTGGGTGGTGGACAACATGAACTGAGCAATAGTTTCTAGCATTGATATGACAAAAAATAAGAGCAAAGAAAGTACAGAGGCAGAAAACTTTGTTTTAGAGATTTCTACAGATGGAGACTGGGAAAGGCTGTTTGTTAGTCTCTCATAAGTTGAAGGTTACTGCATTAGCCTGAGAGCATTGGCCATATTTTTACTAAGAACTGAAGGAACAAAACCTGTTAACAAATATAAAATAATGGTCAGGGCAGGCCCTGTCATTGGGAGCAGGGAGAGAAGCGATAACAGGAGCAGAGCAGCTTAAATTGGGTGTCCTACCCACAAAGGTTTGACAATCGCAAAGTGTGAGTGAGGTATTATCATCGGAAGGGGACGGAACCAGCTGCCTCAGAATTGAAACCAGCAAAACTGCAAAATGGCATTAGCTATGCATGAGAAACAGGTATTGTACATGGCTTGCTTGTGGCTTTGTTAGGGCTCTTTTTTTTTTTTTTTTTTTGTAAAACTGCTGATATGGAATACACATAATCTATTATGCGGTGTTGTATTTCCCCATCCCTTTTCTCACTAAATCGCCTCCCCTTTCCACATGGCTCTCCCTTCCCTGACCCTAGTCCTCACCACTCCCTCGGGTTCCTCCTATTGGTTCCTTTACCCCAGCTCCGCCCATGGGCCACCCCTATCCCCTGAAACCATTGGACCATGTGCTCTCGCTGCTCTCCTCATTCCCAGATAAAATCCCAGGATTACGGAATCTGACTTCGTCTCTGCTTTGGGGTTCTGCCCGTCTCTGTCTTGGGCAACCATGCCATGTGCTGGCTCTCTGCCTTTGGGAGCCGGCATGGAATAAAGATCCTCTGAGGTCCCCATGCGGGGAGCCTTCTCGCCTCCTGTATCATCCCCGTGCTGTGCTGGAGCTGACAGCTAGCCGGGACAGAGCGGGCTGCCCAGGAAGGGCAACGGGAGGGTGGCACGGCTGCTCTCCCTAAGACACCCCGCTGCGCTCTCCGGGAAGGCTGTGGCATGCCATGCCACTGCAGGAAACCACAAACCGCAACACTTAGTATATGTCCAAAATTTATTATATCTTTCAGGACAACAAATGCCTGAGGAGTGACATTTTTTATTTTTTGCTCAGATCAATGATATATAGGAATTACCAGTAAGGATAAACCTCAGAATAAATCCACTCCAAAAGCTTAGCTTTAACTTGGACTAATTCCTGCAAGGGGAAAGGGCATAACTGGTTTAATTTGACAGTGTGTTTTATGTATGTATATGGTTATGGACTGGCATAATTTTTTCTCTCAAGTAATAATTTTCATCATTTTTCTTATCTTTTTTTCCTTAGGTTTTTAAGGGTTAAAAAAATTAAGACTATGAAATGACCAACATCCCCCAGCCTCTTGTTCTTGTGGGTGACCCTGCATGACATATGTTGGTGTAGATCCATCCATTAATGTAGAGGCAGTAGACTTCTCTCTGCAGTCTTGACCTTTGCTTTTCTAAAGGCAGAATTACAACTTGTTTGCTTTTCAACCATAGCTCACACTAAGCAGAAGGCTACAGAAATAAAATTGCATCCTTTTAACTTTTGAATGACAGTGTGATATGGTGTGATGTAAATAGATTTAGACACCATAGGTAGTGGGTAAAGTACCATAAATATTAGAAAATGCCCTAAGAGTCTTATTAGTGTTGCCAGTATCTGAATACACTGTAAAAAGTAAAATCCAGATCACAGAAAGTATTACTTATGTCTTAAAATGGGAGATACCCTTTAAAATTACTCTTTACTGCAATATTGCATCAGAATGTAGATGAGACAGATGATCCATTCCTGAATGTACTTCTTTTAAGATGAAACACAGATCTAGCAAATAGACTTGAAAAAATGTTTTCAAAGAAAGGCTATATGCAGTAAATTGAGCTTTATTTTCTTCTTGAAGACTGTTTACAGGCCTACTATTAGGCCTACTTTCTCAAAAGTAAAAAAGAATGCCTTTCATTTTAACCCGTTGAATAATGTCAGATTTTTCTGAAAGGACATTTCTAAAAAAAACCCCCAAAACATTCTAAATGATAGAAACAAATTAAATTTTAAACATTTGCACTCCAGAAAAACAAACTAAACCTAAACCATTGAACTTATTAGAATATTAATTTTGAATTGTTGGGGAAGAAATATATTTTATTAATGGATTCTGATTACCTTCAGTGTAAAGGTAGTACTTAATTGCAATGGAAGATGATTTCTGAGAAAAAAGTATCTTAGCTCTAGCAGTTGTATTCAAAGATATCAGATGATTCAAGGTACATCTCTGCTGAGAAGTGCTATTTCTAAGGACAATTTTCCTTATTTTTTTTCCCAGTTAGTGATGAATGACAAAAACACCCAGGTCTTTACTTTTTGCCTAGGAAAAGATTTACACAGCCCAAAACACTCAAAAATTTCACCTTTTGTTTTACATTTTTCAGGTCATACTTTTAATCTTTGAGTCCAACCAACAAACTTGGCCCCTACTTAGTGTTTCATTGGTTTGCATTTCCCATATCCACCTGCCACTCATGTTCTACCTCTGTCTTTCAAGCAAAAAAAAAAAAAAAAAAAAAAAAAAAGGAAAAAAAAGGATGTCCTAGCAT
>VXAZ01006908.1:983956-1017842 GCA_013399875.1 Gymnorhina tibicen
CCCGCCCCTCATGTTTTCCCTCTGTTTTTCAAAAAAAAAAAAAAAAAAAAAGAAAGAAAAAGGAAAATAAAGGATGTCCTAGCATTCATTCTGGCAAATTAGGGAATTAAATTATTTCAGTGCTGCTAAGCATGGCTATTTTATGATCTCACTTGTTCCATCAATTTGGCACATACTATGTATGTTCTTTTATCAAGAAAATAATAATTTTTATGTTATAGTATTAACATAATGTTCCTCACATCTAACAGTTACACTTATTGCATTAAAGAAATAAAGCCAAGTATGGATTGCAAAAGCTAAACTACAGTTACACCTAAAATTAGTATTCAAACATTAGAAAGTCCTGTCTTGAAGAGTATATTCTTGAAGAGTATGTTCTCTTGAGGAGAATAGCTTCCTGCAGTGAAATTTAACAAAGGGTTGCTTAAGTTCAAAATTGAAAAGTGTAATATTTCATTGGCCTGGACAAAAAAATATAATATTCATAATTTTAAAACTCAGTGTGGTTCTCTAATTCAATACAGATGCTTGTAACAAGTCACTCATTGTCTGAGTGACACAATTAACATTTTGCTTGTTAGCTAAAAATCTTAATAATTGCTTCACTTATTCATCCTGGGCTGTTGAATACTGAAATAACTCCTAGTTTAAACTTGACCTTTCCTTTCAGTCATCAGTCATTTTTATTAATAACCAAGTGTATCACAAATATGTCTTTCATTTTGTATATCAGTGAGAAGTTAAGCCATAGAATTCTCTGTAAGAATGTTTATTTCTTTAAATACACATTAACTAATGAAGTGTCACAGACAGTACTTCTGTAGCACACGACACAATGAATGAGAAAACACCTAAGACTATCACTTAGAAAATCAGAAAGATTCAAATCCCTTGATTCCATCTGTATTGGGATTTACATGAAATAGAATAATCAAAAATATGCAAGGTACACTTTGCACTTCTAGTGGTACTGGGGGGTTAATATTCTTATTTTGAGACATGATTCTGTTTCTCTTCCACAGAGGTACAACTACTGGATAGGACAAGCCTTAGGTGTAGTTCCAGATATTAAGACTTTGACAGACTGGGTTTTTGGAGGAGGAACCAGGATCTAGATCCTCCTTCTCTCAAAGGGGTAACCCATTTCATGAGACATAGAACTGGTAATTCTTCAGGTGTCTGGAAAGAGATACCTCTAAGAAAAGACCTCAGAGAAATTCTGAATTATGAAGGAAGGGTTAGACTACAAAGGTTTTATCCAGGTACTCTGCATCTTAAAGAGGACGACCCACATCTGTTGCCATGTTGGAGTGGTTTTTGTAATTTTCTAATTATAATGGAGTCAGTATTCTGCCGAAATCTCCTTACTGAGAAACTTAAACTCAGAAAGCAGTCAAAAAGAGCTGTAAGCATTGCTTCACTCTACACAGCCAGCAGACAGAACAGAGATAAATTTGAATGCATAAATTTTATGCCCAGATTAATCCTATTAAGATGAGATGTTATTCTGAACATCTAAAATAGGCTACCTGAATCTGAGTTTTATATTTAATTAAACATTTGTTTTCAATGCACCTTTCTAATGTCCTTATAAAATCAATGCATAAATTTGTGTACTACATAAAAATAGGATGTTAATCTCATATCAAAGGCCTTCTGTATAAATTGAGTCCAAATATGTGTGTTTTAATATATTGTGGGAATACTGGAGAAAATGTCTAAGTTCCTGACAGCAATAGTACACACTACAGTACAAGAGAGAAGTGAAGAAAAATTTCCTTTAACAAGCCTGTGGATACAGAAATAGTAAAGAATATTACCCCATCTGAATTACTCAAACGGTTTTAAATTGCCCAATTTAAAGCTTGTCCAGAAGCCAAGTTTAACATCTTATGTATTCCTGCAAGCAGTGCCATGTGATTTTTTAGTGATCAAAGGTGCTTGATTTCATTTTGATGACTTACTTAAAGTATGTCATGCCCCAACACCACTGTAGGTCAGGGATGCAATATGAGTTCACAAAGGCTTTAACTACTAAATTTCTCATGCTATTTCCTCATCATTTAGATCTTCTTTCCAGAAATACACCAGTCTAATGAATATTAAACTTGAGATGATATGACTTTGATAAATGATCTGAGAATTCACGCTACCTACTGGTGCATTCAGACACCAATTACATATAGAACAGATATATATGTATATATGTGTATATATGCCT
Source organism: Gymnorhina tibicen (assembly GCA_013399875.1). Lineage (NCBI taxonomy): Eukaryota > Metazoa > Chordata > Aves > Passeriformes > Artamidae > Gymnorhina > Gymnorhina tibicen. Next base: position 986,181 of record VXAZ01006908.1, read on the forward strand.
ATGTATGTATGCTTATGTATCAGGAGCTCACCTCCACCCTTCAACTATTCTCACATACTTCTTTCATAGCAGGTGCTTCTGTTTTATTATAAAGTTATGACTTGCGTTTCTGTAACTGTGCAGGATATGGAAGCCAAACGTAGGTTTAGTGGAAGCTCTATCAAACATGTTATTGCTTATGTTTGAATGGTAACCTGGCATTTTTCTTTTAAAGTCGGGTAACACGATTGGATGGACCTACAGGTTTTGACAATATAGTTAATAGTTTCCAGTGAGGTGTCAGCAAAAGTGCTTTTGTTATAATTGAATGTGAATACATATTTAGCAACTTTAATTGGCAAAGTGTTAATGGCTCACGTAATGCCAGTTCTTTTCAGCTGGGTCTCTCGATGTGTCACCTATTCCCTGCCATTAGTATAACCTAATATCAAAGTGATATAATTTGCAGTAGATTTGCAGTTTGCATATGAGATTACAAAATACTGAAAATAGTCTTTTGTTTTCTTTTAGAGAATGCTGTTTCATACAGTCAAATTGAGAAGAATCTATACTGATTGTAACATAAATTAGAACGATTTCTTTTATTTTCAATCTGGAGTGTCCAGTACAGACATGGTACTTTCATGATCTCTGGCAATTCAACAACTGCAGTTGGCCTGGAGGCAATTGAAGTAGTATGTGTGTGGAGAGTTAACAAGCCACAGGGGACCTGGAACATGAGCAAAGGCATAACCATCACAACAAGCCTATGTTTTCTTACAGCCAGCTTGCTGTTGTAAGGTCATAGGCTGTAAAGCTGTGGTTAGCAAGAGAAATTAGTCATGAAAACAGCATAACCCAGTGGGGATTCATAATACAGGAATCAAGCCCAATTTTTGTTTGCTTAAAAGAAGCTGGCTTTAAAAAAAAAAACAACAAAAAAAACCCAGAAAACTTCTTAATAGTTTCTTAGTGGCATAAGCCCATGTTTGGGAGGGTTTCTATCAAGTCCACCTTGTTAACTAATTTCAGGGTATGACAGTCCAAAAGTAAGAATAAAAGAGAGGAATTCAGTGCTAAGGACACTCCAATTCAGTTAGGAAAAACTAGTAGGAGAAACCTAGTAGGAGAAACTATGTTGACTTCCTCTGAAAGTCACAAACCTTTCCAAATGCAAATTTTTTCATGGGGTGGTGTCCACTGAAAAAGGAAATGCAGAATTCTACATAGTTTAACAGCTGTCAAAGACTTGTCAGAACATAAAGCCAGTAACAAAATGGGATGTCTGTGTAAGTGTGCTGCTAATGGGGTATTACTGAGGTACATACCCCATGATGATTCACTGCCATTATCACCTACAACAAACATGACTAAATCAAGAGACAGCAACTGCTCATATTTTAAGCTGAGAAATGAGGACTTCAGAAGCAAACCCAAGCGGCACAAACCAGCAGTCTGACACCAGTTACCAGGCATCAGCCTGACACCAGCTCTAGTAATTGTGTCTCAAGGATATTCCTGGGGCAGAAATATTAAGATAGCAAATGCAGCAATACAGCAAGTGTCACTGCCATCAGTGCAATATCTAGGAAACAATATGAATATATAAATGTAGCAGTGCAAAGCCTGATAAGCAGATTGTGCATTTAAAATTCAGATATTAAAAGACAGCAGAAAAAAATGTCTGGAGAGTTCATTTGGTAGGATTCCTAAGCAGTAGATTTCATTCATGTTTGCACTCTGTAGCACTTTTGCATGTTCAAGTAGCTTTTTTGTTACACATCTCTTAAGTTGAACCACAGTCACAGTTTTATTGAACAAAGACACTCATCAACCCAACACCTGTGAGTAACTACTGAAAGAACTGTTTAGTGTAATGAAAAGGAGAATTGAATGAGACATCACAAATAAATGAGTATTAGTCAGCAAAAGGAGAGACGTCAGCTGTTATCCACACTGTGAGAACAACTCAGAGGTGTAAGGACATAGGAAAGGAGACTAAGAGCAAAGAAATTAATAAACTATTTTCTAATAGAAAAAATAGTTACATATTGGAATAATTTACCTAGGAAAGTTGCTGAACTTCTATTACTGAAGTATATAAGACTGGACTAGAACAATGCCCTTTGGAATAGCCTTGCTAAAATTAGACTAGATGATATATCAAAATGTCTCCTAGGTGTTTTCTATTTATTTAAGGTTAAATACAGACCAGAATACGTTATAACTCTGCACAGGGCATGTACACTTTTTAAGTCTGTGTTAAAGATACAATGCCAATTAATTATTTTATTTTCCTGGATCACAGGTAAGAGCCATAGCATTGCAATGGGCAAATCCATGTTCAAAAGATCTTCAGCTACCCAGGAAAAAGTAGGTGTCACGCTGAGATTCTTTCTTTGCAATCAGGAACAGTACCAAGGAAAAGATTACACCAAAGAGAGTGACAGTGCCTGGCAACAAAGATTTTCTTTGTCATTCTCAGTGGGACTATCCAACACAGAGAAATAGAAATCAGAAGGGCCATGAACATACACACAACGATTTCATAACCTAGAAATAAGAATGCCCTCTTGTACTATTATGAATTATTGAGTATAGAATTACCTACCAAAGTTTAAAATTGGTAATATAAACTAGTAAAAGATGGTTGAAAGAGCAAAACAACAAAATACTTTTTCTTTCTTTAGCTGTAAACCCATCTAAAAACTACAGTATAAAATACTTTTCCCAAAAGTTTCTCCTAGCTCTTGTTATTTTTATACAAAAATTGTTAACTAAAAAGATGATTGTGATAACTTCAAACTTTTCTTTTCTTTCAGAACATTAAATTATTAGCATATAGTCACAATATTAGGAATGTAATGATAAATAAAATTTAAAGGGTTTTCTTCTAAGGGCCATACAATTATTGTTTTCTTTATAGAGTTTGATCTCTAGAAAATGTCTTAAAACAATGGGAAAAGCATAGATGTCAGTGATCAAGGTTCTTCTTTAGAGCATGAAACAAAAGAAATGAGAATAAATAATTTCAGAAAAAAAAGAAAACATACTACAACTGAATAGCTCAGATTTTCTGTTGTTGTTTTACAAGCTTTATGTAAGACTACATTAAACTATTAGAAAAAGGCACTTAAAATTCTATTCTTGTTATATAAAATCAGAAGTCCGGTGGAACATTCCCCACTATGTACTCTGAGTTTCTCATATTATTGCAAATATTCACCATCAACCTTTCCAGTGGTGCTGGTGGTTCCCCCATTGCCACATACCTATGGAATTTTTTTTTCTCTTGTAAATAGGACTAATAATACCAAACTCCTTCATTAATTCTAGGAAACATTTTAACTGTAAGGCAATTACCATGTGCTTAGCTGTATTGATTTATTCTTTTAGAGTCATAGAAGCTGTAGTGGTTAAGTATTATTCATTTTGATCTCTTAAAATGAAGGCCTCAAGGGTATATCTAAGTTCATGATGTAAATTGAATAACTATAGCAAATGATCTTAAATGCTTCAGATAAAGTACATTAGACTTGCAGAAATTTATTCATCAGTACTCATAATTCAGGGGACTAGATTGTTAGAAAGCTAATGAAGAGCTTCTTATCTTTATGTTGCACAGATTTACTAAAAGCCTAACAGAGATTGAATATGTCTTACTTCCAGCAATTTATTCAAGGAGCCTTAGTGTTCCTGTTAAGCAAACATTATAACAAATAACTACAGGATATTAATATTTTTAAGCAGTTCAACAGAGGAGATATTGCGAGAAATAAAGCTCTTGTAAAATGTAGTGCAGTAAAGAGAGTTCAAATTTAGAAAGACTAAAGAAAGGAGTTGGCAATAGTAAACTTAGAGAAGCGGCAATACAATATCACAGTCTCCCATTTCCTTAAAAAGCATTCTATGGAATAAAGGAGAGATTGCAGAAAAGCTTCCGTGAATGTCTGTGACTGTAATTAATTTTTCAGGGCTGTACATAAGGGCTGTCACTATTTCCATTATAAATCTCTGTTTTAAAGGAAGCATAACAAAATAAAAAAAACTGGGGGATTCTGCACAAAACTGTCTTATAAAAGCTCATCCTGGGAATCCATCTTATAACTTATTTAAAAAAAAATATTAGATTTTCGCAATAAATCAAGATGAACATGTTAATTATTGTTTTTAAGTTTCTGACTAATTTTTAGTACATTCTGGCTTCCAGCAAGGAAACATCTTGAGAGAAATTTGATAGTGGGATAAGCTGAGCATCCATTGTTTGGAAATCAGCCCTTACTGGAATGCTGATACCGAGAACTAAAAACTAGATAAACTCCAAACAGTTCAGCCAGGAATTTTTATTACAGATGGCCTATTTGCCAGTGTGAAGAAGATGTATTATGCATGCATTTCTCATCAAAGCATGACCCCACAGAAAAGACATGGCGATGAAATTATTAAGCATTAAGAGCAGGCTGTGACTGTATTGGCTAATCTTGGATCAGCAGCTTGAATTCAAGTAGTGCAATAAGTTTGAGAAGGAAGATATAAGATTGTTAGGTTCATTGGATGATAGACATATTAGTCAAAAGAATAATCTTGCTTATTTACCATCTTTTACAGAAAAAAAAATCATGTACTACAGCCAGATTAAAATAACTAGGAAAGAATGTGCTGATGAGTAAGAGGCCTCAATCTTTCCCCATTGATGCTGTATTTTGCTGTCACACTGGAAAATGCTTGTACTCTGAGATGCCCTGCAAACTTGCCTGCTGGGGAGTTATTCAACATAGGAAAAATGCATCCTCATTTCATGGAAGGCACATCAGCTCACCACATAACCCAGAGTGAATATTCCCCTATTACACTTTCCAAATGTATAGCTTGTACTCGTCTACTGAAATTTAGACTGCTTCCATCCCTGACATTATTAAGATTCTTCTGTCTTGTTTTTATAGTTCTAGTTCTTTTTGTGGCAAATGCTGGGACTTTTTCGTCATCAAATCCATGCCTCTCCAATTTAGAGACAAGGAGGTCATGTGGGACAGTGTCAAACTCTTTATGTAAGTCCAGGTAGATGGTGTCTGTCGCTCTTCAGGGAGGCTATCCTTGGATGGTGACTTGCTTTCTTGGGCCCCTTTTTTTCTCTGAGGCCTTATCTCACAGTAGTCTACCAGGAAGATCCCTAGAGAGGCCAAAATCTGCTCTCCTGAAGTCCAAGGCAGTGAAGTTTCTGTGCACCCTCCTTTCTGCCCTAAGGAACTTGAACTCCATCAAGGCTGCCCTTGACCTTCACACTGCCCACCAGCCCCTCCTTGTGATGAGAACAAACTCTGGCATAACACCTCCACTCGCTGGCTTCTCTATCAGTTGCAGAATGAAATTATCATCAATATGTTCCAGGAGCCTCCTTGATTGCTTATTCCCTGCTGTGTTTTCCCTCCAACAGATATCAGGGTGGTTGAAGTTCCCCATGAGGACCAGGGCTTGTGACCGTGAGTCTGCTCCTACCTGTCTATAGAGGAACTCATCCGCTTGGTCTTCCTGATGCAACAGCTTAGCAGACCCCCACTATAATGGCCCCCTGTCCCTTCCCTCTCTTTAACCCTGACCCATAAGCTGTCAGGGAACAGGAAACAGTAAGGGTTTAGTGGAAAATATGCTGCTGCTAACATCAGTGAGACAATAAACAACTTGAAATTGCTATAAAGATGCATTGAGTGGGATCTAGAGACAGGCACAAAATGACCCAACTTTCAAAACTGAGTAGTCAGATTGATTAGCTATGAAAGAAATAAGTTATAACGAAACAGGTCATTTAACATTTCTTTTACAGTAAAGGTAATCTTTTTCTTCACAAAGGGAAACATACAGATGTGAACTTAAAATGTAAATTGATTGAAAAAAACCTGAAAAACTAGTAATAAAGGGGATAAAGCAGATACCAAAGCTCACTTTGATATAAAATTATATTTTTCATGGAGCATTATAAATAATTATCACCCAACCCTCCTTCAGAGATTTAGGCCAGCTCTCACACAGTATTGTGATGGTGGAGGAAAGCATTGGTTTAACACTGTAGCAGAGTGATGACAGAAGTACATTCCAGCCCACTCTGAATTGCTAATAGAATTACACACTGAGTCAAAGCACAGGGAGTGATTTTTTCCTTATGTAGCATTATTGACAGTAAACACAAAATGCTATATGAAACATGCAAAAAATTGCTGATGTTGCTGTGCAAAACATGAGATAGCAAGTATCCTGTCATAAAAACAGGATTATAATTCAATTAGAGGTTTAAGAAAAGTGGATACAATAAGAGTATTCAAGAGAAAAATATATAAGAATATAAATACTTATAGAGCTTAGCCAAGCCATAACAATTGGATACAATATTTGCTTTTATGTATTTCATAAACTATGTGTAAAATAGGTTAAAATGGTACAAAAAAGATTGAAAAATTACTTTAAGTCATGAGCACTGTATGTTTACTTTCAAGTTGAGACTAATATGCCCCCGGAAAGAGTTCTGCAAACATTATCACGAAATATTATTCACCACTCCCTTTATTTTAGAATACAGACTGTGGGAGAAGCAAAAGGAATACAAGTTAACTGGACAAACTGAGGCACTTTGAATTTATTGGGCTCCTCAAATGTGCCTGGGATGTGGATCAGGCCCAGTGAGGGGAAGCAGTATCAGACCTGCCCTGGGATGGCCAGGCAGGGCCGTGGGAACAGGGATGAGATGAGGTCAGAGCAGGTTGGCAGGCAGCACCAGGATGACATGGCCAAGGCTACAGCTCAGGTGAGGCCCAAGAGTTAATTGTGCAACAGAAACTCAGAATCCTCTTCTAGCTCAGCATTTTGGGTACCTACATTTATTATTCTTCCTTTTAATGGAAATGGCTTCACATTTCCCAATATTACGTTTCCTTTGTCACCTGTCATCCCATTTATGAAGCAGGTCCTGAGTTGTTTGAAGCTTGCTTGTTAAAGGCTCAGTACTCCTCTGTTCCAGTCCCTCTCTTCCTCCCTAAATACTTGGACATGAAAACAAAATAATTAATCAAGATTAAAAGCTGTAGAGAACTGAAAAACCCATGATGTGCTCGACAGGACAGTACTTAACTATTTTCCACAGCTAATAACAGCACCTTCTCAATAGATGCCTGTGTATGCTTTTTTTAAAGCAACTTTCTTAAACCTTCTTAGTTCAGGCAGAGGTGTGTGACTTGCAGTTTCTACATAAGTCAGTGACAAGGCATCTGAAAGTTTAAATTAATTATCCAATTCAGCACAACAGGTAGTACTGATTTTGCGTAACCTAATTGATAAAAGGCTACAAATGGTTCTGGGCTGGGTCACAAGAGGGTTTATATGGGCACACAGATGGGGAGGGGCATGTGTTGCTTCCCTTGTACTGTTCTGCAGCAATTCTAACATAGTCTGTACTTAGAATAAGCTTAGGGGACAAGGAAAATGGGACAAAAGGGCTACACTGGACTTCTGAGTCAAATACTTCTGAGCTTATCCTGGCAATATACAAATTTATGAGAACATCATTGTGTTGAATGCATCTCTCGTTGCTTTATTATTTCAAATATCTGTTCTGAGTAAAGCAAACTGAGAAAATACACAATTTTCTGAGCAAACAGAAAGAGCAAAGATCTCATTTCTGCAAAAAATAAAAAGGTTGAAACAAATAAAAAACTGTTCCTTAGATTTCCACATGATGTACCATAACCAGCTTGTTTTTATACAGAAGTAAAAATGTAAATTTATGATATTTTTTACTTTCAAGGTTATCAGCCTTCTTTAAAGTGCAATCAAGTTATAATATACACTAAATGCTATGTTAATATTATTAGAAGAAATTAATTCAGCATGAACATACTCTGCATTAGAATCCTACCAGTGTACATCAAAAGATATCTTGAAGTTTTAAGGCTGTACAGTATCTAAGTTGCACAAATGAAGTTAGCACACTTTGTCCACATGTTGCATTCCTCTGATATTCTGGCTGAGTTTCTGTTTCTAAAATGCCTTCCAGATGCCATCATTGCTATTACAGATCTAATCCAAGTTTAGAATACCTAAACTGGAAAAAAAAAAAAAAGAAGAAAAAAAGAAAAAATTGTAGAATCAGTTCTTCAGAGACTGGGGTAATCATTTGGGAACAAAGTTTAACACTGTCTTACATTTATACTTACTGAAATATAAAATCCAAGAAGCAGAGGACTTGCTTTATCAGGATTTTATGATGATTTGATATGTGTTTGTAATATTTTATGACTATATAGTCCCCCTCACTGAAAAACAGAGATTTTATAATTTGGATTTATTCAAATAATAGCAGTAAATAAAGTTTAAAAGCACATTTCCTTACAATGGAAATTAAATAAGTAATTAGAGATTTTTATTTGTTTCCCTAGATGATAAAATAAATGCAATACTGTTCAGACATGATACTGTTTTCTGTCCTGGAAACTGCATTTACAATTGAGCTTTACCAACATGTTTAGTTGATAATGCAGCCACATATCAAAGTGTTGTTGTCAGATGACTATAAGAATGATGCTGACTCTTGGAAATAGATGAATAACCCCAGATTTATTTGTTCTCAAATGAACTAAAAGCAAAGAAATCAATATGCTATAATTCCAGACTTTGCAAAGGAACAATAGAAACACTCAGTGTACATTATACTGTGAAATTATGCTCCAATATTTGTATATATTAACTAAGTATATACTTCTTGTACGAAATAGTAATATTTTTGTGAACAGGAGTTGCTCAAAACTTCTCCTGTGCATAATAATGCAGAATAAAGCATACTTGAAAATGTCCTGTATTGTGGTAATAAGTGATAAGGCAAATTTCTGTAGCAAAGTGCTATGTAAAAGAAGGAAAACTGTTTCATACACTTTATTGTAGAGTTACATTTTAAGGCATAGGGATGTTTTGAGAAATTAATCCTTCTATTTCATTACAGTAATATGACACAGTTATTCTTCCTATTTGTGATCATAATGGTAACATGAGAGGTTACATCCCCTTTTATTGAACAGATAGGAAATTACTGCTTTCTGTCCACACAGTAAAAGCCTGCAGACCACACAAATTCAAGTCACACAGTATAAACAAGCAGAATCTGCACGGAAATCTTAATATTTGAGCTGCCGTAAGTAAAGCAATGGATCAGATGGCGCCACTTAGTATTTTACATCAGGTCGAGCAAACAAAGGGAGATATATGGTTTCAGTATTCTTTGTTGTCAAAGAAGATTAGAGCTACAATAACTGCAGAGAACCCAAACTGATGATACACATCAGTTTGTTTAATCAAAAGTACTTGAAATGTTTAGTATAGAAAGGGATAGAAGCCTATCTTTTTGCTGCAGTTTGATTCACCTAAGCATGAATAATCATCTGTCTAGGACACGTCTTCCTTGTCTCATTCATGTCTATGATAACACTTGATAAGACACTCTGTGACCTAGTGACCCAATTGCGGCCTTCAAGTACCTGATGGGAGCCTACAAAAAAGGTGGAGAGGAACATTTTACAAAAGCATGCAGTGAGAGGACAAGGCGGAATGGCTTTAAACTGAAAGAAATTAGATTTAGATTAGATATTAGGAAGAAATCCTTTGCTGTGAGGGTGGTGAGGCACTGGAAAAGGTTTCCCGGAAAAGTCGTGGCTGCACCGTCCCTGGATGTGTTCAAGTCCAGGCTGGATGGAGCTCTGAGGAACCTGGTCTAGTTTAAGGTGTTCCTGCCCGTGACAGGGAATTGGAACTAGATGACCTTGAAAATCCCTTCCAACCCAACTCTGTCTATGATTCTATGATATATATGTACAGATATTTAATTATTAAATATATTAAAATCCAGGTGAAATGTATATAGGTGAAATGCAACTAAATTTGCCAATTTCTTCACGTCTTATTTTTAACAAGAGAAAGCATACAGTGAAATTTATCTATTCAACGCTACTACTACTATTTTTATGTAGCTACTCATGTTTTTCTGTTCATATTGTGCATATATATCTCTACAGCAGCACTTCTGTTGGGCAAATGCACGGGGAGATCGCTTACAATCAAAGCTGAACCTGATTTTATTGCACACAGTACAAGCAGTGTGTCCACATAGACGGGAGCATGACATGACTGAAGGACTGACATTGCCAATTTGAAGCACAGACCTTCTTGAACAGTTTAGCACATTGTCGTTATGGATCAGTGCTTCAAAGAATTCATTACAGCTCTTACACTGTCATTACTGTCTTTGCTTTCACTAGTTCCCTGCTCTAACCAGTTTTTTCATTGAGCTCTGTCATTTCATATTTTAAAGAACTTAGGTATTCATTTGGAAGTGCAATGTACAATCACAGAAATGTGTTTACATTTAGATGAGATAAAACATTTTCAAAAATATAGTATTTATTAAAGCATGAAAACTAGTGTTTGAAATTTATGTCCTACAGCTCATGTATATCCATCCATCCATCCATCCAGCTGCAGGGTAACAGTTTTTGCTTTTAAAATGTACTTATTATAATAGGAACCCATTTCATACAATATTTCTAAAAGTCTTGTAGATGTAGAACAGGAGAGGGAGTGTGTATCTTATGTCATCTGTCACTTAAAAGGATAAAGCTAAACCTTTATTGTCTCAGCAAAGAATTAGTAATGAACTACACTTGTGATTCTTATCAATGAACTACACCTGTGATTCTTAAAATTATAAAATTTTAATAAACCCTGGGTATTGATATATGTAAAATATATTAAACTTTGCTACTGGCAGATGAAGAAGCTGTACACAGAAGACTGGACCTTCCTCACTATCAAAAGAAAGTTTAAGACCTAATTGTTTACAGCAGTGTTTGTGATAGTTTTCTTTGACTTGCATTAGTCTTAACCTTCACAATATGTGAAAGGAACTAGATATTTGATCAGGCAGTATATGTCAGTATAATAAGTAGCATATTCAACCAGAAAGAGTCCTTTAAAACCCCAGACCCGCTACACCAAAACAAAATGAAACAAAACAAAACTACAATAAGAACAAAACCTACATTTTCATAATGGATTAGGAAAATAAGATGTCATTAAGAAGATGAAGATATTATACTAAAGTCCACAAAGGGGAATAAAAGAATTTTCAGCGAGAAAACTTGCGTGCACTTTGCTTCTCTAATGAAATGATTTCCACATTATAAAATGTGAAGAAAAAAACCCCAAACCAAACAACTAAACAGCAAAAAGCAAGGTGCATGACTTTCATCATTCTGCTCTCTGCAGAAGCTGCTTTTTATTGTCAGTTTTAAAAGAAAACTTGTGTTTCACCCAGTCCTAAGCATTATTAAGCAGCCTTCTAGCCTTAGTTCACCCTTCAAAATCTGAACTCCTTGGACTAGGGTTCTCATACAAGCCTCTTGTCATCTTGTCATAATATGAAGCTTATATTTCCTGGCATAGAATTAGAAAATTCCTCTAAGTGATAATTCCAAAATACTTCATTTTCCACATTGTAGAGTCATTTGTTAACACTTGAAAGCAGTGTCTGGAGTTCTTTACCGTTTTGAATTTGCCAGCACTTGCTGACTTTATTATCTTGTGGAGGCAAATAAAACTCCTCTTTCCATTTCTTAAACCTCTAGTGGAAAACTTTGAATGGGCTTGCTTGCATTTCTGTTGTTACTGGTCAGCACTGAAATGCAAAGCCTGGATTTTATGGGTGCTGAGCTCCAACAGTCTTCACAGATGTCAGCAGATGCTGAAGTTTATGTGGTTTTGAAAAATATCTGGAATCTGTCCTACCAAATTACTGTGCCTAACTGTAACCTATCTTCAAAGTGTAACTGAAGATATTTAGAACTGCACACTAAGGAGATATATATATAAAGAAAATAAGAGGCGCAGGGAAAATTAAGATAGAAGTTGCAATGATATAGCCTGGGGGCACGAAAATTAAGAAAGCAACTTTTGGACTGAGATATAAACTGTAACCAAACAAGTCTCACTGTGAAAGTCACTCACGTACAAAGCCTGGGTTGAGTGAATAGTGACAGTGAAGGGCTTGCTGACAAGTTTCTGTAATTTAATTATTCCATGATGTTCTTATGTGCATTTTATATGATGTAGTTAGAACAGGAGAGGGAGGAGAAAGTGGATTTTTTTAAATTGGCAATTGTTGCAGAATTTTGCTTCTGCTTATAAATGAACTTATTCTAATCTTATGCTGTGCATGATGTTATATCATAACACATATTACCCTTATTATGCATCTACAGTAACTTCGTTCTGCAAATGGATAAACCCTACTTGCAGCTCTCCTTTTCAATGGGGTTTGGGACTTGACCAGAGGATACATGTTGGGATGCTGCCACTTCACATTTTTCCTCTTGTGTCTCATGCATGCACACAGCCATGTGAGCAGTATCTCTTCCCAGATTAACAGAGAGAGCGTGTTCACTGTATCTGTTTGAAGCTTCAAAAATAATGAGAGAGGAGCAAGTTCAAACCAGGAAACATCATACCTGAATTTGTGATCTTATTTGTATGCTGAATATAGTTACGTGTAAATATTATTTCTGGAGCACAGTGAAAGCTTTTAAGTATTAAAACTCTTGGGGTGTCTCTTCACTCCATTATTAATGGACTTAAAAAATGCCCAACCCTTTATTCGCTTATTGAAGCTTACCTTTTTATTATGTGAGATGGAACAAAAAGATATGGATATCTTTCCATATATTAGGAGCTTTACAGAAGTTTTATTAATTTAGCTGAATGAAATTAAAGGAATTACTTCTCAATAGTGATGACTGTTAAAGATGATAATGAAATCTAACCAGGTTATGGTTGTTCTCCAGAGTGACTGAATCCAATTACTTCTGCTTTTTAGCTTTTAATGTAACAACAGCAGTATTTTTCCATATCAAAAACTGAACGGTAGTTCAGGGACCCTTTATAAAAGAGTGTGGGTTAGGGTCGCTGCAACACCTTACTTTCAGCTGTGAGAGGATAGTTATTCTGGGGAAAGGTGGATCTTCTTACAGGGTTAAGAAAATCTTTTAGAAGCTGCTGGTGAGCAAAGAAAAATGTGGGAATGACCAAGCATGCAGAAAAATTCTAAATGGGTGTTTATGGACTTAGATTCAAGGACTGATAAAGCTAATACCAACTTTTCACTTTAATTCCTGTTCAACACGTGAAAGGCAAATAAATCATAGTAATCTCCCTTCTCCTTAGAAAGTTCTGTGGAAAAAAAAAATTAAGACTACACTTTAATTTTGCCTTTCTTCAGTGCTTTCAAGTTCAATGCAACACAAGATAGTAGTTTCAGAGTTAATTATAGATATCAAAATTTAGAGGAGAGACCTTAATATTAAGGTCTCTGTAAGTCTATGCTAAATTATTTTTAAAGGTATATTTGAAAAATGAATTTTTTTTTCATTATATCCTGCTTGCTATAAAATCATGTGTACTGTCCTACTGTATTTATATCTTTTACTAATTTATGCTCTGGTATAAAACTTGTGGTGCAAAAGGCAATAGCTCTGAAAGCAATCAGCCTGGAAGTAGTTCATAAAAAGCTAAAAGAGTGGGAATATATTCTCAGCAAGCTGGAGAATAGAAAACCACAAGCAATAAATGCATTCTTTCTACTTCACTACATTCTACTTCCTCTCTGTTAGAGTTCTGGATTCATGACAAAGCTAATGTAAAATGGGAAAAGTAAAAAAGAAAAAAAGCCTTTCAAAAGAGCAATATTACACACTGAAGACAACATTTGTCAAAATGTATAGGCACTGGCAATCTAATTTTTTTCTTTTTTAAATTCTTTTTTATTCTGAAATATGGGATGAGTCAAGCATACAGCTCAGAGAAAAATCTCATTCTTGATATTATTAGTAAGACACATAGATCACTTACTGTAGTAAGGCAATGGAGCCTGGTTTGCGAGATGAAAATGATGGATGGGCAGATTGATGGACAAGTTCTCTTCTCTTCTCTTCTCTTCTCTTCTCTTCTCTTCTCTTCTCTTCTCTTCTCTTCTCTTCTCTTCTCTTCTCTTCTCTTCTCTTCTCTTCTCTTCTCTTCTCTTCTCTTCTCTTCTCTTCCCTTTCCCTTTCCCTTTCCCTTTCCCTTTCCCTTTCCCTTTCCCTTTCCCTTTCCCTTTTTTTTCTGATTTTATCTAGAAAGAAAGAAAGCAAAATAAAGACATACTTGAGGTTTTTGCTTTGAGTTGATCTTCCTAAGAGATTAGTTTTGCTCTGGTCAACTGAGTAGAATCCCAGACAATGACATTAGTAGGTTTAATACCAACTTCTAGTAACATCAGCATTTCTTTTTCTTGATCATATGTGTCTTTGACTGGCAAAGGTGTTTGATAAATGGGGATTGAGCTAAAAAAAAAAAAGAAAAAGAAAAATAGACAGCAAAAACCCCCCTTTGTCATCTTACAGCACCATTGAAATAGAACTGAATTTATTTAATGGACCACAACTTCTTTTCTCATTATGTCTGTTTTACAGTTGAGGAACAGAAAATAGTGCAGCAATGCAAAAGATCAACAATATTAGGGGGAAATAGAAGCTTGCTGTCATGTGGCCAGAATAATAACTGTTGATTTGATACGTATTTATGATTTTACTTAAACACATTTTAGAAATTTTCTTGGTCGTATAATGAGGTGCTCTATAAAAATAGCCTTGGTGTGTCACAATCTCTGAGAAAAAGGATTTAAAAGTCTGATTTGAGTAAGGACAGAGGACCGGTCGTAGGTGTGCTCAGTAATATTATTCTTTTCAGACTGTTCTAAAGCTCTATATTTAAAAGAAGGTAATGCTCAATTTGTTTGTGAGATTGAACCATTTTCTTAGCACAACAAGCCAGGAAGCAGTTCGGCCTTTGCTGCAAACAAGGTGCTATAAGAAATGATTTCTCAGGCAAGAGATCAAACACTGTGTTACCCTAAGTATACTACAGATCATAGCTCTGGCAGACCAAGGTTACTTTAGATAAACATTCCAGCCTAAAATGAGATTTGTTCCTGTCTTACAAGTGTTTTATTTACTGCTGGAACAGTTGTTACTGGAAAAAAATTGTGGCTGAGGCCAGACCATTAATCTAAAAAGACAGCTCTTTTACAATCAAAGTTATGGCACAGTTTATTTAAGTGAAAAATAAAAGGCAGAAAACTCTGCTTAATGTTCAAATCAAGTCCATTTCTCGGCAGGCTTATTCTATTTATACCACTTTGGCATTGCCAGAAGCATCAAGACCAAACTCAGACCAGCTCTATTGCATAGTTCTTGCTGTTCTCCTTAAGTGCCTTCCTTGATAGGTGAAGGGAAGGCAAAGGACAAAACTTAGGAGCTTTTCTGTCACGTAGCCCATCCATGGCATCATTCATGCTGCAAACACCCTTGCTTGCAACAACCTGTCTGCTCCCACTTTTACTGCATGACATACCTGTCACTGTCACCAGGCAAGGAGCAAACTCCAGAGGAAGAAAGGCTACTTTTCTGTGTGGAAACTACACATCTGAATAGGCTTATCCCACCAAAGCCACATCACTTTGAAGACAAATAACCAACTGGATCAACATGCCCAAAATTGACTGACTACCAGGAATATAAGAACTGGAAAGATGACACTAAGTCAATCTGAGAAAGAAGAAGGAAAGAAAGAGGGAAATCCTCCTCTAAGCATTGAGGGTCAAGAAGGTCTTTGACTTAGTGCTTGTCACATATGTTCATATGCTCAGACTAGAAAAAAGAAACGTCAGAGCGTCAAGATATGGAAAAATGATGGTGAAGAATTTGACATGTCCCCATGGCTGTGAGACTTTTTGCCAGAGCACCAGCTTATGACCATGTCAAGAGCCATTACAATCAGCTCTGGGAGTGTTCCCCCAAACCAGTCAGAAACCTACCCAGACTTGGTCACTTCCCAGAGCTGATCAAAGAGCCTTTTACAGTATTGTCACCAATGTCAGCCAAGGACAAAATATGGAGCACCAATAAGGTTGTGTTGGTACCGTCTTATCTTGAGACAATTAAAAAAGGGATTCCAAGGCAGAATTGGACGCAACTTTTGAGCATTGACTACATAAGAGGAGACAAGGGAAGATACAGTCTCACATTTCAGTCTAGCCTATTACCCTCACTCAGGGTTTTTGCATAGGTTCATGGCACAGTCATGTGACAAAGCCACTGCAGATAAAGGATCTTTTCCACCTTTTCAGGATCCTGATGAGAATGGGATTGGCATGTGAGAACTTCAGAATGTGGAAAATCTGGGACAGCTTCCACAAAAAAGAGGATTTTATGTGAAAGAAGGAGGAATAGGTGGAGCAATATGCCAAGGAACTGCATCAATTCATCCAACTTGCTTAAATGTTTGTGCTAGGAGAATAAGAAGCTAAAAAGACCTGTCAGCACCATAAATTTTAGGAAGTAGCAATTCAGCTGTCAGCACTAGTGGAAAGTTCAAGTGCACTAACCAGTGCATTTCCTAGTTGATCTGTCATGACAGAGACCTAGGATCAAAGATAACATTAAGTAAAATTTTAAGTTATCTGCAGGTCATACCTACAGTTTTAGAATTACTCTTGGCTGTCTAAGCTAAAGATGCACTTTCACTACTTCAGTAGATGATTTGCATTAAATATAAAAACAGAAAAAACCATTAACTTCAACTCATAGGTTATCATGCAGGTTCCTACTGCAAGTATTAAGTTTGCTGACAAACATCTAGCTTGCTGCTCTCTAATATTTATTTTTACATTTTTCAAATTTGTGTATTTATGAATTTGCTGAACTATATTTTATCATCTACTTCATGCATCCCTTTATATTCTCAATACCAGATTTTGGCCATTATACCTTTAATGATGTCACAGAAATAAGTAGTTTACCATTACTGCTAGGGAGCGGATCTGGAAAAATAATTTGATTTCAAGAGAATATTTGATTAACTTACATGTATACCAGCATATGCAACATTGATATTGATTCATGTTTTCTTTATCAGAAACTACTAACTGAATCTCAATCTTTCCCAGATGATAGTCCTCTTTTCCTGGATCTATATTACTGTTGTGCTGGCTAACAATGTATTTATTTAATGCATATTTTTTGTGAAAACATATTATTGGATTCAGTCTCCAAGATGTGTAGTAGCCCGCCAAACTGGTTGGGGATCTGATGATCAGTGGTGGAGCTGCTAAGCCCATCATTCTACACCCCTCCTACCCTTTTTGGTTTGTACCCTCCCAAGTTTATTCCAATCCCCTCCTGCATATGTATCCCCCTCGTTTAATATTCATATCTTTCTAGAAAGTTCTGCTATCTTGACCTTCTATGGGCTTGTACCCCTGGTTACCTCCCCCAAGTTGTATTGATTGGAAGTTGTACCCCTTGACCCTCCTCCTCACCCCTGCCCCATTGGCAGCCTACCCTGGACTCCCCCCTTTTCCAAGTTTTTCAAAGTCCATGCAGCGACAGAGAATTCGGCTTTGGTCCCTGTTCCCTCTGATGGTGTTCCTGCATTAAAGCTGCCAGACTGCAAACCAAAGTCCTCCCTCTCCTCCTTTTACTCTCTGGCGCCTTCGCATAAAGCAGCGCTCGGACGGAGCCCTTTGAGGGCGAGCTGCTCGGCCACCAGGGTAAGGAGATCTTCCTGCTGGCGCTGCGGGCGGACCCGGGCTGACCGCCCGAGATCCGCGTCAAAGATGGAATAGAAATCTGCTGTTCTTTTGGTCTATGTTCTTTCATCAGTCCAAGTCAGTAGTTAAAAAATCTTCCAACATAGATCTCAGGGCACTGGAACATAAAAGCCTTGTAAATTCACTGAGATTTGGCTCCCAGGGAAGAAATGCAAATATAGCTAACATTTGGAGAACTTGGTGGCTTGCCTACATAAATCACATGCAAATGTTGAAGGTCCCAAACTTTTCTGAGCATGAGGAGCAGTGGGAGCACAGAGAATCTCCAGCATCTCCAAATAAGACTGAGCTTCCAAGGTTCTATCACTCCTTAATAACTTTATAGAAGATTATGCTGTTATAAGTCAGTAACTTTAACTATTCTGAAAGACATAGACTTATACACTGCTATGCAATATTACCTTCTTTGTAAATTTGTTTACTCACCCATGAGAAAAACTGACCTAAGGATTCATCTCACAGGAAGACGTGGCACTTACTTGCAGTGCTTCAAACATATTTATGGGAATGACCTGTAGATTTACCCACTTCTTGCAATTTCTATCTCTGCTAGTTGGAAAACATTTTGATTAAGCTTTGCTGAGTACTGAATAATGTCAGTATACAGAAAAGTTCTGCTAAGCCCTTGTCCATATCTTTGTCTGATCCAGAAAGAATAAAAACAAGTAATTAACTCTGCTTGCTTGACTCTTATTAGATTTTATTCTAGTAATATCTAAACAACTGTAATTAACCATAATTTACAGTTGGTGTGGTGAGCATACATAGCAGATTTTACTGTTGTGAAACATTCATCTAAAAACTGAAGTAAAGCAATCATTGATACAATTTTCTTTTAAGAAAATAATTTTTTTACAGAAAGATTAAAAAAAGAAAGACAAAACAAACCCTAGTTTACAAATCACCAGAGATGCTTTGGGGGTCTTTAGAATTAGAGATTATAAAGATAACAATAGACCACCTCCATATATCTC
This sequence comes from Gymnorhina tibicen, assembly GCA_013399875.1. Lineage (NCBI taxonomy): Eukaryota > Metazoa > Chordata > Aves > Passeriformes > Artamidae > Gymnorhina > Gymnorhina tibicen. The sequence continues at coordinate 1,004,865 of VXAZ01006908.1, forward strand.
AGCAAAAAGGACATATTTCAAGTCTGCAAGTTGTTACAAGAATTGTATTTATTTCTCTTGCCATAAACACTTTAGGACTAAAATTCAAAGCTTCTGCATCTAAATTGTTTGGAATATTTTCCTATAATTTACACTCCTACAGAAGCATAGCCAAGAGCAGGAAAAAACTCCCCCTATTAATGAATGTTAAGAAATACTTAGTTAAATTCTCAGGATTTTCTCAAAAGATTGAGAACAAATGTGTATTTTAACAGAGTATCAGACAAACAGTAACATCAAAGGCTGTGGAGATTAATATACAATAATTCATTGATGACCAGAGCCTTACTGTCTGTGACACAGATGGAATTAAAGGCATAGACACATCTGGATTAGTTTAATCATTTCTCAGTTATAACAGGGAATAAAGGAGACAACTAAGTTCATTTTTGTTGTTAATGAACATCTGGGGTTCCTGACTATTCTAACTGTAAATAATATCTTTTCCAAAATATTTCACATTCTGCATATTAAAATAATATATCCAAAGATCTAAAGAGAATAACTGAGGGGCAATAGCAATAAAACACAGTGACATTAGGAAAGAATTAACTGCTAAACAAGAAATGAGCCTAGCTTCCTGCCCTGTTCAAGATGAATGTAGTCAAAGGGCATTTACGATAACAGTGATGCTGACAAGACTGGTTAAAAATTGTTCACCCAGGAGATTTGCACTGTTTCTTAGTAGAAATCTGAGGTTTTGATGATGAATATTTCTGTGGGATTCCCCATAAATATGAAAGTTTATTTCCTTTTTTTTTTAGTGTCAGAGAAAAGCTAAAATTTCTGCTGAAGTAGATGTCAAACAACTGTAATATTATTCTGAACTATATTCTGAATATTATTCTGAAGTGTTAGTATGAACACTTGGAAGATTAACACATTTAAACTCCTGAATGACTGGGATGATCAGTGATTTGCTGCTAGAATATTTTTAAATGTAGAACTATTTAGGAATGGTTCTCTTCATGTTTTCTGCCATACATCTCCCTACAAACAGGATCTCAGTGAAAATCCAGGCATCAGTGTGAAGAGCTCCAAGATTCCCTCTCCCTTGTATGTCTTTATTGTCTCCATTTAGGATCACTGAAGTTTTGGTATCTTCTTATTTTTCTCTAAGACATCTCCTTGAACACAGAACATGGCAAGTTCAAAACTAACAGCAGTAAGTTTATGTCTGTCTTCCTTGACAACAATTCAAAGAATATTTAAGATTTTCCATTGCTTGTGGCAAGGACATGTTCCATACATTTTATGTCACCATTTGGTAGGAAATCTTCCGTGAGGGAAAACATTATGATGTAGGTATAGAGGTTCTATTTAAAAATATTTGTGGAAAAAAGGTCTTGGCTTGGGGTCTTTGGGGTTTTTGTTTAGTTGTTTCTTGGCTTTTTTTGTTAGGGGGGGCAAGATTAGCACAAAAACAGACTCATGGATGTTTTTACTTTAGGGGAAAAAAAAAAAAGGAAAAAGGAGGAAATAGGCACAAGCTGCAGTAAGAGAAATTCTGGCTAGATATTAGGAAACTTTCACAATAAAGCTGCTCAAACATGGGAACAGGTTGCCCAAAACATCTGTGAAAATTTATATCCTTGTGGAAATAACGTAACTCAAACCCCATTTGGATAGAACCCTGAGTAAGCTGATCTAACTTTGAAGCTGGTACTGCTTTGAGTGGAAGAAGTGGGTTTGGACCAGATGACCTACAGAAATAAGTTCCAAGCTGGATTTCCTTTTGGTTGTCATCCTAGCTTTTCCACAGTTGCCAAGGGAAGGGAAGTTGTCAGTGACCAGCGCTGTGGAATCTGCTGCTCTTCCACTAATGCTTGTCCCTTCTATCCCTCAGGAGAACCAAGTCTGAGTGGCAAGCCCAGTCAAGCCTGGCCGAGTGCGTGTGCGTGGGCGTTGAACCGCAGGGAGCTGAGCCAAGCCCCGCTGTGTCTGTGTGCCACAGGCGCCGGTGCTGCAAGGAGCTGTGGGGAGTGGGCCGGAGAGGCATGGAGCAGATGATCCAGCTTTTGGGGGTTTTTCCATCTTTTTTTTTTGTTATTGTCTCAGGCTTGGGGAATGGGAATGCCAGCTGCAGTGGCATCTGCCACTTTCTCCTTTGTTCAGGAGGCTTCATGGCACCAACTGTGATAACATCCACCATATCATCTTTGCCTTGGTGGCCAGGTGGAGCTGGGTCGTGGGATGAACCCCTTTTTGTGTGTAAACCACACTCTCTTTTTTTGTTAATGTTGTTGCTGTTACTGTTTGTTGCTTATCCCATGGCTGTTTGTTTTGAGGGAACAGTTATCTCACCAGAGGGGGCGGAGAGAAGTGGAGTGTCTTGTTTGGAGTTTAATTCTCAGCTGGTTTAAATGAAAACATTTATGATTCAGTTCAATTTATCTTTAAGGCCAAGTTGGATGAAGCCCTGAGCAGCCTGGTCTATTGAAAGATGTCCCTGTCCATGGCACAGAGGTTGGAACTAGATGATCTTTAATGTCCCTTCCAGCATGGGCCATTCTATGATTTTTAATGTGCCACTAAGCAAATCCATTTAGTAAAAGTAAGTGTCATTACAATAATATTTTGCAATTTGCTAAAAACATTAAAGTGCTTTCTTATGATAAAATTTAATTTTTTTTTCTCTTTTAGCTCTCACCTCCTCTATAGAATGCTGTAATAAAGTTTGAACATGAGCTTAACCATAGCACAGCCCAGACCAGGTAATTTTTTGTTAAATGAATAACTGAATTTACAAATTATGTAAATAAACCCTTTCACTGAGGTAAGTTATAAAGAGAATGGGACAAACACTTTGCTATCATATTATTTCACTATTCAACTTTTTAAAAATTGCTGATATCATATTCTCATACAGATGGAAAAGTCATAAATATAACATGAAATAATTTTGACAAAAAAGTGTGTCCTAAACACTTCAGAAATATAAATGAAAATTCTTGTACAAGCAATTCCATTATTAATTTTTGATGGAATTCACAAAAGTATATTGAAAATTTGAAAGATTATTTTAGCCAAAATATCTCACTGAAGTTACTGGCACTGAATTAATTCTTATCAGTACCTAAAGATTAATCAAAAAATCCTATTTTCCTTTCTTTAATCTTTTAGGCAGTGTGAAGAAAGAACAATAAATTCAATAACTTAGTGAGTCTGTCAAGTTTAGAGAGTTTCTACAAAAGGTCACATTATTCTCTTTTATAAATAAATTCTCCTACTTTTATGTTCACCATACAGTTATATAAATGAATGTGAGTAAAGTCTCTCTAATAACTTCCACGACCATGTAAACTACTTCTAGACTCTGTAATTTCACTTTTTTTTGTTTCTTTATGTGGCCTTCCCCCTCCCCCTGTATAAAGTTTTGATATATTTAAGTTACATTTCTTCTCTTTTCTTAAGCCTGCTTTTAAAAGGATTTATTTATTCCATCCTCTGCTAGAACCATATGTTGATTTAACATGTGTTGTGCAATTACTCTACAAAGACGGTCCCAAATCCCTCTCTGTACCCTCGATAACTGCCTGGTATTTAGTGCTCCCTCTTGTATTGTATTTCAGTAAACCTAACATATTTGCAGCTGGTTTCCCTGTCTATATCCTTTATGCAGATGAGAAACATCAAAAGATTTGGAGTCATGGCACCTGTTGAATTTCCTTCTGTATTTATTTGCAGATTGAAACATTTCTGTTTGACATGTAATCTGCTTTCTGTTTCAAAATAGTTTCCTTTCCATTGACACATATGCTCCTGAATAAATCCCTCCCCATCTCTATTTTCTGGGTCAGAAAGCACCGCCCACAACAAAGACACAGAAAGGACACGTATAAAAACTTCTGACAGGATGTATGACAGATTTACAGCCTTCAGAGGAATGTGCAAAAGAAGTCACAATGATAGTACTCACTGTGCCTGTCTCCAATTTTGTTTACATTTGTACTGTGCTGAAACCAGAACAATTATCATTACAATTATCATCTATGTTGTGATTATTGTTATTATGACAGTCAATAACAATCCTATCCTTCCCTGTTGTGCAGCTCACTAGGGTTTATATAGACCATCAAGTCTGACTTATTTTCTTTCGACAACAAAAAATACTCCATTCCTTGATAGATACAATGATTTTATGTAAACTTGAGTTGCCTCTGTCTACAGTTTTAGGCAGAAGAAGGATCATGAAACCTTAAAGACCACATTTTCTACCAAACCCATGCTATTTAACTGGTGGATTGCCTTGGGCTTGGCCTCTCTCCTAAAGACAATGCATGTCACAAGATATAATTTCTTCTACTCCATTTAGAATGTGATCAAGTATTTGCTTTGGCAAAATGAATGGTTGCCATTAAACCTTTCACAGTTTGTGAAGCAATGCAAAGGTCCTCTTCTGGTTGAGGCACTCTTTAGATGAGAATTATTTCAAGAAATTGTATAACTGCTACTAAATTTTACATTATACTTTCGCCTGGTTATATTAGCTCTGAAGAATACAAGAAAGCAAATAAATATTAAAGGAGAGAAGCCTTAAGAGTACAATATCTACATAGTAATTTGTTATCTTAAAACAATCTTACTTAGTGCATATATGTGCACATAATTCAACAAAATTTGGGCCTAAGTAGTCACAAGAGAGCAGAGAATTTCATCCACTCTAATCTGCCTCAGCTTTTCCTATCCTTGTTCACATTATATTAGGAATTAATTTCAGATGCAATGAGCTGTTTATTCTGACAAACTCAGTGCCAAAGAGGCTTCATCTAAAAATACATCTGAGTCTATAGTGCCTATTAATAGGATGCAAGTGTGATATGCAATGTAAAACATTTAGATTCTTCCTAATGCAACACAGATTTTAAACGACATTGCTGGTACACTTTGGATGTCCATCATGATAAGCAAATATTTTTTAAAAGTCCGTGGGTGCTTGACTTCAGTGAGGTTGCATGGGGTGTAAGTCAGAATAGTACAGGCCCCAGGAGTTTTATGAGGCATGGTTTTCTATAAATTTCTATGTTTCATATAATTCCACTGTTTTTTGGCTACATGAAATAAAAACTAGTTTCAGAAAAGCCAATTCCTGTTTTCAAACACATCTACAGGCAGAAATAAAATATTAGACTACTATTTTTGTGCTCACTTACCACAATTGATTTCTTCTGCATAAAATGGAGCTTAAAACACATTTTAGACATTACAAAAGATATGAAGACTTAAAAGAATTTTTCATAAAATCATCCAATTTAATTAAGCAATTATAAAAGCATTTTCTTCCATTAAATAACATATTTTTGAAAGATATGAAAATATATTCTATATTCATTTATTTTATGAATGACATTTATAGAAATTGGATTGGTATTTTTTGTTTATATCAAATAAGCCTAGTTAAATTACAAGAAAATATGTAGAATTGAAAGAATATGCTTTCTATTAAAGCAAAAATGGTCTTGACTAACAGGGTTTTACACTGAAACCACTGTAGTCATGTTGATCTACATCAGTCAGGGATCTTGGTCTTATAAACAATTTGGGTCTTGCTTTTACTAATAGTATATACGCTCAGTTTCTGAAGGGATACTCACACTTGACATGAAACACGTGGAAATATTTGAGATATAAAAATAGCAATAGACAAAACAGTTTTAGAATGTGATATAAATGGTCAGATTCTGGAAATATGTTGGGATTCTTTGCACCTAATAAACAGACAATAGACACTCCATGCTGCCACCATTTCATTCTCTTAAACTGGAAAACAAGCAGCGGCTAGTTTTTCTGATGAAGCAGAAAAAGAATATCTCTGGTGCTGTTGAAGAAGTGTAATAAAGGAAAGACTTGCCACATAAGAAATTATGACATTGCTGGAGTGCGGGAGTGAGATTCTATGATTAAATAAACTGATGTTTGAAGAATTATGTGCCAGCCTATGTAGAGTAACTGGAAATTTGGGTTCTTGGTACTGATCTTATTGTTGATGTCATGTGTTATTTATAAACTAATGAAAAAGTTCAACATAAACTTAGGTTAATATTAATTGGCTTATTTTTCCCCTGTAAAAAGAATATTCCTGGGGCACATTCTTCTGACACATTGGCCTGGCCCTTTGTTTTCTGGCTTTCTAGCTTTTACTGAATTATACTCTTAGTCCTTTGTCCTGGGTTACAGTGTATTCTATTACCATCAGCTGTTGAGACCAGGTGTAGCGATGTTCCTTGCCTCCTCCCTCTGGACTATCTCCTGTTAATGGGCCCAACAATGCCTTGCTGTATGACTCAGAGATAACCCGAACCTGGACTATCTCCTGTTAATGGGCCATCAGTGCCTTGCCCCATGACTCACCATCCCATTGTGAGATGCTCCGCCCAGGGGGAAGGAGCCAAGCATTCCCACCTGGATAAAATCTGGGGCCTGGAACAGCACAGAGGGCTTTACCTACTGGGATCCCAGAGAACAAGAGCTACACAGCTGCCACTGGACTTTCTGAGGAAGACCAGACCCTCCTACACCACCGCTGGACCTTCAGAGGAAGACCAGATCCTTCAACAGAACCATCACTCCAGGAGGACTGCAGTCACCATTTAATTGGACTGTTACCAACCCCCCGATTATCAGGGGGTCAGGTTTGTGCTCTGACTTTGTCAGTGGGTTGTTCTTTTTTGTACTGTTGCATTTATTTTATTTTGCCTATTAAATTGTGTTTCTGACTTGGAGTCTCTCACTAGTTTGCTTCTGAACTAGCACATCCTTTCATAACTCCTGTTTTCATTCAGCTTTTGATTTTAGAGGGTGAATAAAATACTTCAACTTTAGTTGATAGAACTAGATCTCCATTTCAAGATAGTAATCCTTTCTCCCACTGTTCCACTGTGAACTGGTTTCCTCCAGAAGATGTCTTGCTAGCAGTTTGTGGAGACTTCTGTTCTGGATGAGACTGGGGAGATCTCTGTAGAATGACTTCACAGAAATAGAGACACTGGAAGAAAGGATTTGCGTAGTTGGGTGGTCAGTTCTCTGTTCAACCACACGAACAGGACATCAAGTCCTGCTTCACATCTTCCACACAATTCAGATAGCACTTCAATAATGGAGATTATTTTTGTCAATGTGGCTCTGCCTACATTAGAGAGTAAATCAAGGGAGTGGTTTTACAGAATGTAGTTTGTGCTGGTGGTGCAGTGCCCACACCACACGCATTTCAAGAGTTATATTCCAGAATCCCTCTTGCCTGGTCTCATGCCCTCAACATGCTGATTGGAGCACATTATCATCTTAAAGGAATTTCTCTTCTGGATTCGTTTGCTCTATAAGGAATCCAGTTTTCATTCTTTGAGGCCATCCTCTGCTGCCTACCACAGCACTATAATTGAGGCAGCCAGGATATTTCCTTCAAAAATATGATACTGATACTGATTAGAATGAGCATACTAGATACACCCTTCATTTTCCTTTTCTACATTAAACTATTGGAGTTTTGGTAGCATCAGAATTGGCATGATGCTATACAGTGTAGAATAAGCCATATGGGACAATTCTGAAACATAAAAGTCATGATGCTGAACCATTAAGGTATTGCTGGTGGTTTGAATTAAAATGAATAATGAATAAAGTTTGGAGTAGAAGATGTGAGCGGCATTTTATTTTCTTTGTTACTTATTAAGTTTTGATGACTTTCTTGATTTGCTTGTAAAAATAGAGAGTTCGACTTTGAATTAGCTCTATATTTCCCTCTTCAATACCATCAACACCTATTGGTCAGCATGGTAGGAATAGAAGAATAGATGATGAAATGTTTTGTTCCAAAGGACATATGCAACTCCTTAAGAAGTATATTTAGGCCTACACTGTATTATTTAGACACAGCCCATATGTAGGGTGTGGTATGGATCTGGACAAGATTTCAGTTTCTTGGCACCTAAAATACTTGGTTTACATTGGCCCTATTCAGTTTCCAGATTTCTTGGAAATTCTCCTGGAGTTCATACTGATCTGGATGAGGAAGAACATATGGAGATACTAATCCATGCACTCATGCGAGCTTCATGACTGAAAACATAGCTACATGCCTGCTTCCTCAGGGAAGAGCTGGTATATTTTGATGATTACTGGAAAACCAATTCTTGTTCTTTCATCATAAACCATGTTGCTGGTCCTTTACAAACCCGCTGTGCAAGCACTTCTCATCAATGTTCCTTCTCTCAGGGGACGATTAGGGTATACCTGTGCCCATTCAGCAGCCCAGCAAGGTCATCCTCATTCAGGAGATGTCTCCAATGAAAAACAATGAAGCAGATAATACTGTAGGGCCTTAAAACATTTTGGGTATTGATTTTCAGAGAATTTTATTGCTTTTTTTATCTTTTATTGAGGTAGTTTTTAAAGTGCAGTAAGTACATTGAGCAAAATAGCTTTATGTGATCTGAATGTACTCTATGTCTCACATTGTTTAAGCTTTTTAGCCTCTGCTTTCAGCATGATAGTGGAAATATTCGTAAAACTTGGTCCATAGCATGTGCCAGTCTTTTACACATTCTGCACTGGCCTAGGATTGGGGAAGACAGTGGGGGTGGGCACAGAGAGCTCCTGCTAAATTTTTTTGGAATTCCCAAATTTAACTTCAACATTTTCTGTCACCAATGAGGCCCTAAACCCAGCAATCAATAAGTGAGATTTTTCTCTCAGTTACACTTATAATTAGGAGTAACTTCTGTAAGATGGAAACTGATTACTCGAGTTGAGCTCTGTAGCCAACAGCCAGCATGCCCTATACAAGTCCAATGTTTGTATCTAAATTTTTGGTCTATATTTGTACACAGCTCTACTTGTCATACATTGTAATTGAATATTACCCTCTTGTAGTCAATGGCAACAAAGACTGTAAACCCTACTGCATTTCCAGCAAATAATATTCTTGCTTTTTTGTGTGCTGCTGATTTACAGGTTCTCTGATTTTGGTCTTGTGAAAACCACACAAAAGTGTGAAACTGACATTGCCTTGGAAATAAAATGGAAGAGACATCCCATTGCAGTTGAGGGGAGACTGATTTGTGTGAAGATCTGTATCTACCTTCAAAAGATAAACACTGAAAACTGCAGTATCCTCACTGACGAAGGGTCATTGTTAACCATTTGAGCAACGATTGTTGCTAAATAAATTAAACACAGAACTCAGTGAAACAAGATTATGCATAAAGTACTGACAAGTACTTACAGTAGGTTTACTTGTGCTCAGAGTTTTCCAGAACAAACAGAGAAGTTTGTTATTACAAGACTATAAATGACCCAAGTCATCGTTCCTTACAAGAAATGGGAGTTAGCTGCATGCCTAAGACATATCTTTCAGCCAACAGCACTTTTTTTTGCCAGGAATTATGTATTGACTAATGTGCTAAATTGCTGAAACTTTAATTGATTACTCTTTTTTTTTTTTTCTAGTTACACAACCTTCCAGCCATCTACGACTCCACATCAACAAAATCAGCTCTTGTCATTTACATACCCTTGGTGAATAAAAGGAGTTTCAGAGAGAAAACCTATCACATACATCAGCCAGCTACCTTTTTTACGCATCATCCTTATTTCATGAGTTTGTTCAATTCATTTTTAAGTAAATCTATATATCAATATTAATACAGCTTGGTTTAAAAGATTCGTGGAGTTTGAAGGCAGGGCTTATGTACAGATCAAGTCTGAAAAATCTCAACTAATAATTTCGTATATGATCTATAACTGCAGTCTGAGCTAGCTATTAGAAAGATACAGTTCCTTTCCCAGAAAGTATCGAGTTTCAATTCTATATGGGGAATCTTCAAAGTCACGGAATACATACTGTCAATGGGAAATTGCCTTTCTTGTCCAAAAATATTATCCTTACTTTTAGTTCAGAATAGATTTTTAATAAAGAGGAAATACAAGCATAATTTTCTGGATTACAAACAACAAGTAAAAAAACTCAACCAATACAAAAATTTCTGTTTCATTGCATAATAGAGATTTGCGTGCCTAATTTCCTTCTTCTGTGACAAAATAAAAGCTTTTGATACTGTCACATCTCAGAATTAAACACAAAAGACACATTTTCACCTCTGCTCAATGCTTGAGTTCACAGTTACTGTGCAAATTGGACTTATGACCTTTCCTTGCTGCCTTGAGCACACCCCTCTTGGGTTTCTGGCCATTAGGTATTGCTTAGCTTAATACAGACTCACACAATTCTTTGCTAAATCTGGGTCATGATACCAAGGATCGTTTTCTGAGCAGATCTATCTTGACTTCAAACCCTTCAGTCTGCTCCCTTTGGCCAGATAGCTTCCTTCAAGTTAAATGACACGTATGTAGAAGAAAACCCTAACTCAAAACTACTTTAGCAGACTGTGCAAATTCTCAGACTGTAAGATAGCTACCTGCCTTCCAAGCTGGTACCCAGCAAACCAGTTGCCTACAGGCTCTTCCAGTTTGTGCAGCCCTTTGACCTGGTATGCCAACCTTTGAAACAATGTTTTCAGCTACATAGAAGAAGAGGCAAAGTCTAATTTGGTGCTTTATCTTCTAGGCATGTTCTTTGACAAGTCTTGGCAGTCAGTGTTACATGTTTCTTCCTGATGCTTTCATGCACCACATCTTTAAAATACATATTTCTCAAAAATCATTATAAATTAATCTGAAATCACACAGAAAAAATAGCTAACAAGGCCTCATATCATCACATTGCTGCCCTGGCATGCCTCATGTGCTGTGTCCATAAAACTATGTTTAGTGATACTTAGAATATTCCTCTGGAAGAGCTCCCATCTGTTTGACACCTAGATGCCTGTTGTTATCTTCATAAAAAGCTGATATATGTGATCACTTTTTATGAAAAGGTAACCTTCTTAGAAGTCCTAAACTCATATAACAATCTGTTCATGCTTCAGCTGTCTGCAGCAGAAATCTTTAGAAATTATACTCTTAAGATCACTTCCAAGGTGCAGTTTTCTTTTTGTTTTCTTAGGGAAATTTAAGATCTTTCTCCTGAACATAAAGGTGTTCCAGTACACCTAAGTTTTGTGCAGTTGCCACAGCCTGAAATTCTAGTCTGATTCAGTAGCTCACAAAAGCAACTGGTTTTGGAAAATGTGAAGAAAGTAATTCCCATTTAAAAAGGAAGAAAAATAAAACAAACCACCAAAACTGTTTTAACTATGTAAAGAAGTAAATAACAGGGTGTATATACAGGTTATACTGTAACAGTCATAAAAACATAACGGGATAGAAGACCTAATATGAACTTAGCCTATACTTGCTGTGCTAAAAGGCAACTGTGTAGGCTGGAAGGAGATCAGGCTGTTTTCTGACAGCTTAATCTAGCCAGAAACAACCAGGTTCTTAACCAGGGACCAGACCAGTCTGAGAATACCTTCAGAAACAAAGATAGTTTTTAGAGGCTGAATTCAATGGACATAGCAATCTTCAAGACCTGAAGTTTCTTCGTAGCTCTTGGAGGCTGAGAAAGAAACACTCATAAAAGATGCACCGAGTTTCTCAGACATAAGAAAACTACTGTAATTTGCCATTTTTACCTGATATTGACATTAATATATGTATAATGAATCATAATGGAAGTAATATCCTGTTTTATTTTAAAATGGACTGTGTAACTTGCCATAAATGTTCTTTAGCCAATTTGAATATTACAAGTTGGGATTTGGCTGGTTTGTGAACACTTCATATTTAGACTGTCTTATTCAGACTTGCTAAAATGCAGGCTTACTTGCTGGCAATGTGTTTTACTTTCTATCAAAATATGAGCTCTTATAGAAGTAAGAAAGAGCTTTCCTATGTGTCAGAAGTCTCTTGAAGATTTTTAGAACTCCTGAGCCTTATTTCCCTTTTGCAAACAATGTAGTAAAACAGGCAGAGCTCCATGGCAACAGGTGGACAAGAGGCAGCTCCATCTGGAGATGTGGAAATGGATGTGATTGCAATAGCAATGCAAAACTGCTGGACTTAACTAATGTCCAAAAGAAAATGCTGCCAGTAACTTCTCAAAATTGACTCTCCATTACCATTTCTTCTCTTTCTGTTTATTCACTGCTATCCATCTCTCTGGAAAGGTTTGAGAGAGCACAGAATGGTCAGATAATTTGAAGGCCAACAGTTTTTGTTCTATGTACTCATAGAATGAAATATGGACAGACAAATAACAGTATCCATCTCTGCAATCATCTGAGACCTACACCATTATGGTTTTGTTGTATCTAATGATTTATTAATGATATTGGTGACATGATAAAAAAACCCTATCTATAATTTGGGAGTCACTGTGAAGTTACAGAAAGGCCTGGGGGGCAACATCAGGTAGGACTGAGTGTCTTCAAGATCCACATCTGAAAACCTCCAAAACTTTTGAGCTTCTAGTCAAATGCAGATGATAAAATCCAAGCTTAATATCTGGAAATCCATGTGCTGCCAGAGATCTGAACAGGTATCAAAACTGCAAAGAAGACACCTTTATGAGACTTTGGTACTTTCATACAGGCTCTGTTAACTCACAAACATACAGTGGCACATACAGCATTTTCTGTCTAAATGCAGTCCTTGCATAATGTCTTGGGGTCACTTTATGCTGTTGTATCCCCTATCACTGCTCTATGCCCAGACATGATTCCTGAGCCTTTCTATGCCTTTAAAACTGGCTGCAAGAGACAGAGAAAAAAACTGAGTGAACTTTTCAAAACAGTTTGTGCTTCAAGGACATGGAGATTAGCTACTTCTGCTGCTGAGGGCAGGGGAAGCACTTCTTGCTTTTCAGTCAGTTTTCAGCTCTGTTTCTTTGGAGAGAGACGGAGAGTTGAGATTTTTTTTTTCTTGGGACTTCGGCTTTTTCCCTTCTTCTCTTCTGGACTTGTTCAGAACACCAGAACATCAGAACCCCACCGGGGGACCTTCCAC